>ML779682.1:76722-103199 GCA_009831015.1 Picea engelmannii | reverse complement strand
GATTTTTCCCTTGGAAACCCAAACCAGGAAAACCAACATATTCTATATTCATTCATATTGATACATTGTTTACAATACAATACACATATAGGAGCCATCGACATCCAAAACCCTAACACAATGACATGGATTAGTCAACAACCCTAATTCCTTAACTGGAAATAGAAAACCATCAACAAAACAACATGTGCCGAAAAACTACTCAACAATGGACACAAAAATCGAGGCAACACAAAAAGTGAGGCAAAAATGCGACACATTTCCCAACATTCTCCCACTTGTTGTTTTCTTTTCATATAGGGGCTTACAGGGTTACATAGTCAACAATCTAGGGAAACAATAGCCATGGATCCTCTACACCAAGAGAACTTCTCAGTGCTCACAGATTTTGTTAATGAATCTGCAACATTCTTCAAAGTGTCCACCTTCATCAACAACACTTTATTTTCTTCAACCATGTCTCTCACAAAGTGATATTGAATATCAATATGCTTTGTATTTGAATTATATGTCGGGCTCTTTGCCAGAAACATTCCACTCTAACTGTCACAATCTATCCTTACATCTTGTTGTACCAACCCAATACCTGAACATAATCTTTGTAACCATATTGATTCCTTACTTGCATGAGTGGTTGCCATGTATTTAGATTCTGTAGTTGAAAGTGCCACTACAACTTGTCTTTTTCTCATCCAACTTATTGCTCCCCCAAACAGGTTAAACACATACCCACTTGTAGATCTCCTACGATCCAGATCTCTATCCCAATCTACATCCACAAAGCCATGTATATCCAACACTCTATCCAATCCCAGTCTTCCTTGGTAGCACAATCCATAGATAGCAATGCCACACAAGTACATGAAAACCCTTTTTACTGCTATCCACTTCTCCTTCCCTTGTTTTGACATATACATGCTCAAAACTCCCATTGCATGTGCAATTTCTAGTCTAGTACAAACCACTGCATACATCAAACTTCCAACTGCACTCGCATATGGAACACGAGACATGTCCTCCTCCTCATCCTTTGTCTTGGGACACTGATCCACATATAACTTTACACCAACAGGAATAGGAACATTGACCAGTTTACATTCCTGCATATTAAACCTCTGTAATATTGTCTCGACATATTTTCTCTTATTTAACCAGAGTTTCCTCTTTTTCCGATCTCTTTTAATTTCCATGCTCAAAATGAAATTTGAAGCACCGAGATCCTTCATGACAAATCTAGAGGACAACTTAGTTTTCACATCCTGGATAATCTCCTTGTTGTTTCCTATTAGCAACATGTCATCCACATACAAGACCAAATAAATCAAATGATCACCAGTTAATTTAAAATACACACAATGATCCTCTTTGCTTCTTGTGAAACCAAGTCCCAACATATAAGTATCAAATTTTTGATACCACATCATTGGTGATTGTTTTAAAACATATAAAGAATTTTTCAACTTGCATATCAGCTCCTTCTTTCCCTTCACAACAAATCCTTCTGGCTGCTTCATATAGATTTCTTCTTCCAGATCCCCATGTAGTAATGATGTCTTCACATCCATATGTTCTATTTCAAAATCAAATGCAACAACAAAATATAACAAAAATATTATAGAGGTTATCTTGGAAACATGAGAAAAAATCTCACCAATATCAATTCCCTCAACCTGGGAATAACCCTTTTCTATTAACCGAGCTTTGTATTTCTCCACTTTTCCTTCTGCATTTAATTTCTTTTTAAATACCCATTCGTTTCCAATGAGATTTCTTCCAGTCGGAAACTCCAATAGATCCCAAGCCTCATTCTTATCCAAGGCTTCCATTTCTTCGTCCATGGCCTTTTCCCAGAGATTTCCATACTCTGAATCCACTGCCTCCCTCACAGTTCTAGGATCATCATCAATAATAGACAAAGAAAAATTTGAACGGAAATTAGATGGAGTATACCTTTCTAGTAGCCTTATTCTCAAACTGATCTCCTCAATACTAGAGTATGAGGATCTTCTTCTTGTGATTCATGTTCTTCTGTAGAGTCTGATTCATCGTCCTTTAAATCAAACTCTATTTTATATGGTTATTCCTTACTTGGTAGGACTTCCTATTTAAGAACATCCTTCATTTCTCTAAATACCACATCTCAGCTATACACTACCTTCTTAGTTTATGGGTTCCAAAGATTATAACCTTTGAGACCATATTTATATCCAATAAAGATACACTTTTCAACCTTCTTATCTAGTTTACTCCTATTTTCCTTTGGAACATGAACATATGCATCACAACCAAATAACTTGAGATGTGTGAGAGAAAGTTTCTTACCAGTCCATACCTCTTGTGGGGTCTTGTCATCCAATCCTAATGAGGGTGATCTGTTGACCAGGTGACATGCAGTACCCATTGTCTCTGCCCATAATTATTTCCCTAACCCGACACCACTAAGCATGAACCTTGCTTTTTCCATCAATGTCATGTTCATCCTTTCTGCAACTCCATTTTGCTGAGGTGTATATGGAGTAGTCTTATGACTTGCTATACCACACTTCTTACAGAATTCTTCAAATTCATTACTGCATAACTCTCTTCCATTATCTGTCCTCAACACCTTAATTCTTTTCTCTATTTGATTCTCAACAAGAGCCTTAAACCCTTTAAACCTATCAAAGACTTCAAATTTATTCCTGAGGAAATATATCCAAGTATTCCTCAAGAAGCCATCTATAAATGAGATATAGTACACATATTTTACCAATGATGGGACCGACACAAGTTTAAAAACATCACTGTGAACTAGTTGTAAAATTCCTTCTTCCCTCGTTGCACAAGAGGGGAATCTTACCCGATTCTACTTCCCATATACACAATGTTCATAGAAATCAAAATCCAGAGAGCAGTTATAAATACCTTCAACCATACCTTTACTGTGTAGTATTCAAATAACCTTCTCTCCGATATGCCCCAATCTTTGATGCCCCATCATAAAATTTTCTCCAAAAACTGTAGGAGTTCTTTCTTCTTCAACTCCAATATAAGGAACAATGGAACTATTACACCCATCACTAATAGTGATTCCTTGCAGCTTATACAAAGTTTCAAATAGAACTCCCTTCAACAACACCATTGCTCCTCGAACCATCCTATAGGTTTCCTTTTCAAATATTTTTTTTACCCTTGCATCATCCATTTTGCTTATATAAATCGAATTTCTGGCCAATCTTGGGATGTGCAGAACACCAGGTAGTGTTCTAATCCTTCCATCTATGAGCCTCAACTTGACTTTTCCTCGACCTGTGATTCTGGTTGTTGAGTCATCTCCTAGGAAAAAATTACCTCCATCATACCTTTCATATTCATAGAACCACTCCCTGTGGGGAGTCATATGAAAGGATGCACCTGAGTCAACCAACCATGCCTCATGATTTGCATGTGTGCTTGAAGAAGCCAAGTACACATCCCCTCCTTCTTCCTTGGAGGAATTTTCTTTCGTAGAAGGAGATTCTTCAGATACCTTCTTTTTCTCAACTTTGGATCTACACTGCTTCTTATAGTGCCCTTATTTTCCACACCTCCAACATACCTTTACAAAATTTCTAGGATATTTAGATATACCCTTAGACTTAGATCTCCCACTTCTGAACTTAGACCTATTTCTTTCTTGGGAGTGTCCTCTTGAAAATAATGTGTTTGTGCTTTGTCCTTCCATATTCTTCTGTCTCATCTCCTTCGACAACAAGGATGAGAGCACTTCATCAAACTTCAAGGCAGTTGTATTACTACCTATGGCCACAACCAAACTATCCCACGAGTCTGGTAAAGAACACAGTAAACTGATACACTTATATTCATATGAAATTTTAATCTCAATAGATACTAACTGATTTACCACAGTATTGAAGGTGTTCAAATGCTCTTCCACCGAGTCTCCATCTCTCATCCTCAAGTTATACAAATTCTTTCTCAAGAATATTTTATTTACCAAAGACTTAGACTGATACAACTTCCCCAACTTATCCCATAAATCCTTGGTTGTATCTTCCTTTGACACATTCAGTAATACTAAATATGAGATACATAGTCGGATTGTGCTCTTCGCCTTCCGATCCAAACATTTCCAGTCATCTGCTGAAGTTCCTATAGATGCAGTACCTGGATCTACCATGATCCACTAATCTCTATCCACCAACAGATCTTCCATCTTAAGCTTCCACAACTCATAAATTTTCCCATTAAACTTCTCGATCTCCATTTTTTAATTTCTCGCCATTTCTTTTCACCTAAGAAATCAATACCACAGATATTCCACTATAACAAGGCTTATCACGGTCCTGAGCCAAACCCTTGACCACAAAGGCGTCCCCCTAAAGCCAACAAAGCTCTGATACCAAATGTATATTTTAACCTTGTACAATATTCACTACAAATAGATTTTTAGTAAAAGAATAGAAAATATACAATGGAAAATACAAACATTACACAAAGACTTTTCTCCTGGAAACCCAAAACGGGAAAACCAACATATTCTATATTCATTCATAGTGATACATTGTTTACAATACAATAAACATGTAAGAGTCAGCAAAATCCAAAACCCTAACCCAATGACCTGTATTAGTCAACAACCCTAATTCCTTAACCAAAAATAGAAAACTATCGGCAAAAAACCATGTGCCGAAAAATTGTCCAACAATGGACACAAAAATCGAGGCAACACGAAAAATGAGGTAAAAATATGACATGTTTCCCGAGGCTACTGCTTGTTCAAAGAATATAACACATACCCAACACTCAACCCTCAATTAGTGATACGTTTTTACCTTCCAAAATATTCTTTAAAATCCACACATGGCTAACCCCACTTGGTTTGAGTAATGGGGGTTTGTGTGGCATCCACTTGTACCATGGTGGTCAACTTGTGGGAGTCATAACTCTCAAATACGAACTCTGATTGAGGTGATTATTGCACCATTGGGAAGGTATTCATTTGTAGAATGTGGCATCTTTCTCCATGGTAAGTTTGGACCCCAAAAACTTCCATTTGATGCCTCAAAATGGCTTTCGAATATTTCAAATGGTTTTTTGGACCCCAATTTTCCAAATTGGAACATGTTGCTAAAATCGCTTTGCAAGATTATTCCTCCAATTTTTTCCACCCAGAAAGTACAGAGATAGATGGAAAATTATATAATGATCCAATATGGATCATACCTCCCCATTTAGAGAGTCTTTTGGACCTCAAAACATTTACTGAATGAGGTGAGAAAATGTTTCCTCTACCTTCTCCCTAGAGTACCATTTTGACTTTCCTAGAAGTTTTCTTTTCAACCCAATCTACCAAAGGTCATGATGCCCTTGTCTTGTAGTTCCACACTTCTTCTGAAAAATGGTGTCCTCTTCCAACTTCGCCTAAGCATTTGGTGCTAAATCTTCTATGGTAGGTAGGACCTTCTCCTCATCCTTATCCAGCATGGAAGGCTCGTAGATTTTTATATTCTCCACATTCACTATTGATTAAATTCACATGTATGGGGGTAGATTAATTCTATAGGCTTTATCTCCCACCTTCTCCAATACCTAAAAAATATCATAATGTAGAGCCTTGATCTTCTTACTAGGACCTTGTATTCTTTCCTTGTTTAATTGTAACCAAACTATGTCTTCCATTTTGAATGTATTCTTGGTTCTGTGATGATCATGCCTAGTATTATACTTTTCATGTGACTTCTTTAGTGTCTCATATACTTGCAAATGGATCTTCCTAATATTTTTAACAAATTTCACTGCTCTCAATGTCTCTCCAGTGACATATTTCCTCACTTCTTGCTTTCCATAAACAACAACCAAGGGAGAAGGTGGAAAATACCCAAATAAAGTTTCAAAACGAGACTTACCAGTAGAAGTGTGGATTGTTCTGTTATACAAGTTCTCAATGCAGATCAAATTTTCATCCTAGGTATTCAGATGCTTCTAATTGTAACCCCTCAAAAGATTCACCAAATTCCTATTGACCACTTATGTCTGCCCATCTATCTATGGATGGAATGTTGTATATATCTTCAACTTAGTGTCCATATTCTCCCAAAGCATAGTCCTAAAGGCACTAGAAATATGGCATCCCTATATCAAATGATGCTCCTTGGTATCCCAAAGTGCATGTAGACCTATTTAAATAACATGTCTATTGTTGCTTGTCCCCTATGGTATTTTTACAAGGCATACAAATGCACATCTTTATGAACCTATGAACTACCACAAACAAATAGTCTTGTCCCTTCCTAGTTGTTGGCAAACTATTCACAAAACACATGGAAATGCATTCCCAAAGTCGAGCATGTATAGGTAAGGGATTGTATAGAAATTGATTCATATTACTGGGCTTGCTAGTACAACAAAGCATGCATTCTATAATATACTGAGCTACATCTTCTCACATTTTGGGCCAATACACATACCTTTGTAAGTTATAAATCATCTTCCTAACACCAAAATGTTCTGTGACCTTGGAGGTGTGAACCTCTCTCATAAGCTGCAATATTTCACCTTTAGGAATGTAGATCTTGTTTATATTGTAGAGTAACTCATTCTAGATATTATAGTCAACTTTTCCATCACCTTATTCTACATGAATTTTTCCCTATATTTGTTGAAACACCTCTTTAAATTCCTCATCTTTCGTGTATGCATCATGGCTAAAAGGCTCCATGAACATAAGATTTCCCAAATTCATAACCTTGGATGTGGGTGGCCTTGAAAGCATGTTTTCCAACTTATTAGTGTTACCCTTCTTATATTTTATGACTGTATGAAGTTGCTTCATGTTGGCACAGGGGCAGACCCAGGGTTGAACGCTACAACATTGCACCAAAAAATCCCTAACTACAGGCCCTTTTGGCAACACCTGCGAAGCAGATGAAGTCTCACCTGAGGTAGAGGCAGGGGTGGTTGCAAGAATTAGGTGTTTGCAACCTTAGATGGGACACAGATCTATGATTCTAACACTTAATAAAGCACTTAGCACCGTTAGTTCCTCAATATATATAATCATTAATCACTCGCTAATAAAACAGGGCTTCACAGCATTCACACTGTTATAACGTAATTAAGCACTTAGTATCAATAGATAGGTCAGATCTAGTGGATCAAGAACTAAGCACGTTCATATGGATCAGATCTAACATTCTCACATATCATTAGCATTAAGCATAAGTAGATCTATCTAATCATCTTAAAGCACTTAGCAAAAGAAGACATAAACACATTAAGACAAGCACAAAGCAAGACAACACAACATTTACGTGGTTCACCCCCACCCTAGGGCTATGTCCACCAAATATTCTTCTTTATTGTCTTCAGTCAATTGGTTACAAGCACAAAGCCATCAAAACCCTTACTCTGCACAGGACAGAAGATCTGCGCAACTCACTAGATCCTTCTTCCTTGCATTACAACACTAAGCTCTCCACAATCTGCTACAAGGACCTGCACTTAACTCTTCAAGTCTCTTACAGTCATTCACAAAAAACTTACAGACCCTACTCGCACTTAGAATACATTCACATCACATAGATGCACTATTCCCCTTCTTCTTACATTTCCTATCCTTCTATTTATACATACAAAATAGGCCTAAACATGGGTAAACCCATGGGCCGACATCCCATTCCTGTTACATATTCCCAAAAACCCAAAAAGGACCCAAAAATGGGCCAAGATCCCTTTATCTCCACTTCTTCTTGCGCTCCTTCTTCGACAGGTTGTCAAAGTCCCAAAATAGGTCACTATGACCAAGAATCTCCCAAAATTTGGTCAAGGGCCAATAGGCCCCCAACACTCACCTATGACTCATCTCGAGTCACTCTGATCTAACCAATTTTTCTTCGAAGGCCTTGAGCTTAGCTCGAGCTGCTTCAACCTGCTACTGTGCTACGACCTCTTGCTCGATGAATTCCTGGATCACTGTGTCATTCACAAGCCCTTCTAGGCATTGTTTTGTTGTGTTAACGACCTGTTCTAGCTCTGCTCCTCAACTTTCAACCTCTGTAAACAGATGACATGCCTTATCTTTCACAGGTTGAAGTCATTGAGAAACTTCCATCACTCTTCTTTGAATCACATGGATCTGTTGTTGGGGTGTGTGTTTCTCATGATACCTCTTCATTCTGTCTACAACTGGTAGATCTTTCAGCTGCGCCCGTAGTGTGTCTGCATGCTGCTTTTCTTCCTAGAGTTGTGACTCCAATGCTGGTAACTCTGGATTTTCGGTGAGGTTCTCGTATGTCTGGGTGCTCTGGTTAATTAGCTGCTTGCACTCCAAGGCAAGATATTTTAGTTTTTCAACTGCGCTGCAGGCAGTTGCTTCCCTTAGGTCTCTTACATCTTGAGGGATCTCGGGCATAGTGCGGAGCTCCAAGTCTGCTATGCGGTGTTGGAGTTGTTGGATTACCTCTTCAAGTTGTGCCACCTATTGTGGAACTTGTTCTTTGGTCTTTACTTCGATGACTGTCACTGAGCGAAGTGCTCTATGAACCCTTACCTTTACTTCGAGTTTCTCGGTGAGCAACTATTCCTTGCTTTGCTGTAATTGTGATTTTTATTCATCCCACTTCGCTTGCAGAGCAATCTTTTCCTGTTCTATAGCACTACATTTCTCCTCAAGGTCTTTTTGTACTTGCGCTAAAGCCTGGGAGGCTTGTGTTGTCTCTTCCTGAGCTCGTCAAAGGCGATCTTTGACTGTATCAGAGATGTGGTGTAGTTGAGCTAGCTCATCACCTAGTTCTGTTGTTCCTGCTGACAGAGGCATAATAGAAACTGCGTGGCTGGACTGTAATGCCTACTACACCCCTTGGAGCTCGTCCTTAATTTGATTGAACACCTCCTACTGCTTAGAGTATTTCTTCTCTGCTATCTCCAACGAAGCATCGTTCAGTGCTGTGACAATGAAGTTGAAGTCATCTGAGGTGAGGGTGGTCTCAAATTTGGTCCTGTTTGCTTTTGATTTCTTTCTTGAAGAAGGTTTTGGAGGGGAAACCTTCCTTTTCTTCGAGGGGTCCTCCTCGTCTCTAGGTGGTGTAACCTCTCATTTCTTTTGTTCAACTTATGTTCCATCTATCTCTCTGCCATCTCCTCCTTTCTCTGCTGAGATGGAAGCGGTCTTCACAGATGCGCTGTCTAAATCATGGACCTCTTCGGTATTCTTTATATTGCTAGGTATGGTTGTATCCTATGTTGTTTTTGGGCTATCAACATCAGAAATCTCCACAGGGTCCACTGGAATAAGGAGGTCCGCTGACCATTCCTTGGTAATCTTTTCCAAGTCATCCTCCTTCAACTTGTAGTATGATTGAAACTGTTGTTTATGTCTATCTGTGCGTGCTATGATGTAAATAAAATGGTGATCCACGCTGAATTTCATTAAGGGCCGAAACATGTGGAGGGTATTCGGGGTCATACGAGGCTCAGACTAGATGGTTGTCTTCAACTGGTTGTAATATGTGTGGAACACAGAATTCGATTGTCATTTCTTGTTCATGTCGTTCGAGTACCACAGTGTATTGAACTTCGTGTCCAGAGGTTCAAACGACTTGATGTCTGAGAAGGTTGCACCTTCTGGCATCTCCCATGCAATGAAAGCGATCAGGATCAATAGCCAACTGAAGTGAAATTCATACCCTTGATCCTGGGCTTCCCTGTAGTCTAGTTCCAACTAGTTTACCAGGTACTGCGCCCAATTCATCTGAAGTCCTTCTGTGCACTTCCCTCCGAGGTCAACTATGAAACCAATGATTTGGGTGGGTCGATTGTTTCACACCAACTTTCCTTTGATCAATTGGCAAGCGAGGCGCATTAGGCTTCTCTGGATAGAATCTACCTTGTAGCCTCACGTTCCCTTCTCGACATCTCCGAAGGTGTCTTTAATATTCTGTGCAAGAGTGCAATCCATGGCTTTTCCCGGGTAAAAATACTATGGGTCAGGGCCTTGCATGCTTAGCCCTGTGATCCGATTGATCAACGTCAGATCCACTATGATACAATGGTTTAACCATAAGTATCCACCATAGTAATAGGACAACAGTATCTTGATGCATGCATTCACTTCTTGGTGCCTTCAGAAGTGTCGGATCTTCATGACATTGAGAAGTGTGAAGTGCGCGAGGTTATGGGTCCATGATTGAGGAATTCTATTTGAATTCTTTCCTTTTGTTCTGGTCAGATACTTATGTGGGGTGAGCATGCTATATACCTTCATGTCGTCGAGGTTTAAGTCACTAAACTTCAACTCTACAATTTTATCTTGGTCGATGCAAACTGTGTGTATTCCCTTCAGGAGGTGTGTAGTGACCAAGGCATACTCAAAATATTTGGGCACACTGTCTCGATTTATCGTGCCACTCAGAGGGGGTAGATAGGTAGGTAGTATACTCGGGATTAACTTAGCATTCACGAGATCATCCCTATGCTTAGTTCTCTTTTCATCTACTGGTCGGGATGGACCGGATCGAGCAATTGATGGAGAGGCTGACAGTCCTCTCATCGAAGATTCTTGTACACCTGTAGACACTCCTCTCTCCGACATGACTCTTTCAGTCATTAATTCGAGGAGAAATTATGTTACTGATTCTTCAACCGCGGTGAGATTGTCGGACATACACACTCGGGATTAAAATTATCGGGGTCACGATGAACTTAGATATGACACTAGAACAAACAACAATAGCGTAATGATCACTGTATACAATTCGCTTAGTGTGCGGGCTTCAAATTCTCGGTTAGCAAAAGTGTTCTTCGGGCATGGCGCGACAGGATAAATAGGCAACTCTGCAATGGTTCACTTGCAATGGTTATGAGCCTCCATTATCTCTTGTTCGATCCGTTATGGCATGGTCTAACGGTCTAATGACGAACCTTTATTGCCTTTCTTCCCGTTTGGAGTGTCGATCGAACAATTATAATATCCCCAACGACTATATTTCTTCGCCATGGCGAAGCGCCATGTGTCGTTGTTATGATATCCCGACGTAGCTCCAATTCTGCAAATTTTATGTCTTCGAAGTTCCCTTTGGAACCTTCTGCAACTTAGCTCTCTTCTTACTTTGCTTTCTATCCTTCTTTCTAGTGAGCTTCGTCTCGATAGTTCATTTTCCATTCTGGTTCTTATCGTCTTTTAACATAGTCACTGCGCGTTGTTGAGATTCTTTCCTAGGATTTAGGGGTAATACCTCTTCTTTATCTGGAGTAAGTACTTTAGTCTTCTTTGGGTCTCCTAGTGTTCTTGCAACTTCGACATTTGGATTTATAGTGTTACATAGCTTCGATCCGTTCTCTTGTTCTTCAATCAAGTGTGCGATCCTTCTGGTCATGAAATATTTTAACTCCTATTTCTTCTGCTCCAAGACTTCTTCTTCTTTCTTTCATCCAGCTTGATCTCTGTCAATCCAAGGTTTTCCTATTAACATGGTAAACGGGGCACGGTTTTCAACAAATTTAATAATGTCAAAATCTTCCTCCGTTGAAGTTTCATTGACAGTCATAGGTATCTGGGTGAGCCTTCCACACAGGTTTACCATTTTTCCTCTGAATAACCCTATTCCTCCTAATGAGGGAGTCATAGCAGGCCTCCCTATAGCTTCCCAATTTCTCTCAGTCATGACATTCACCTGTGTTTCCTCATCCAGAACATAGTCAATGTCGAAGTCTCATATTCTTGCTTCAAGGCATTCATTTTCTTTAAAGATCTCTGATAATCTAACATGTCGGTGGTCATCCAAGGTTTCTTTCATCTGTAGCAATACATTCTCTGATTCTTTCTGGGGTTCTATTATAGCCTTAGTTTCTGGATCTGCCTTAGGGTTTTCTTGTCTTATATTCATACTTTCAAGCTTAGCAAGCATTATAGGGTAGTCCAATACTTCATGGTCTAGAGCTTCACAATAGAGGCAACTAGGTCTTCCACTAGGGCATCTTTTAGCAAGATGTCCCAGTTTTCTACAACTGTTACAGAGGGTTAATCCTCTCTTTCTTTTAAATGATATCCAACCTCTTCTGTACCGTGCACTAGGATCATAGGAGCTAACCTGCAATAACTTATTTATGGGATCCTACATCCATTCGTTAGTCCAAACATTATTTCTATGCATAGGTATAACATATCTTTCACTATTCTTATCAGATCTACTCATATCAAATCTTCTTTTGGCTATTAACACCCTAGTTTTAAAACTAGGATAGAATCTATTAAACATACCTAGATCCATACTCTAGAAACCAAAATTTCCACTTATCTTACTTCTACAGAGCACAAAGCTTCCAGATCTAAAACTTTTAACTATTCTTACCTTTATCAGAGCACAGAGCTTGCAGATCTTACCTCTTTTAATCATAAATTCTCACTTTTACCTTTCTTAGAGCACAAAGCTTTCAGATCTTGCTTCTTTCATTTAGATCTGACCTCCTTTCTTCAGATCGGGTTTCCTTCTTTAGCATAGAGATTTATAAATCAAGTAGAATACTATGTGCTAAGGCACAGATATACGCACAGATCTTTGACAATCTCAGGTCGAATCTTTGCACAACGCTTCTTCTTCCTCAGTTCCCAACAATCACAATTTTAGGTCCCGGCAATGGAACCATTTGTTGGCACAGGGGCAGACCTATGGTTCAATGCTACAACATCGCATGAACAAAGCCCTAGCTACCGGCCCTTTCGGAAACACCTGCGAAGAAGATGAATTCTCACCCGAGGTAGAGGCAGGGGTGGTTACAAGACTCAGGTGTTTGCAACCTTAGCTGGGACACATATTTGTGATTCTAACACTCAATAAAGCACTTAGCACCATCAGCTCCTCAATATATAATCATTAATCACTTCGCTGATAAAACAGGGCTTCGCAACATTCACACTATTATAACGCACTTAAGCACTTAGCATCAATAGATAGTTCATATCTAGCAGATCAAGCACTAAGCACATTCATATGGATCAGATCTAACATTCTCACATATCATTAGCACTAAGCATAAGAAGATCTATCTAATCATCTTAAAGCACTTAGCAAAAGAAGACATAAACACATTAAGACAAGCACAAAACAAGACAACACAGTGTTTACGTGGTTCACCCCCACCCTGGGGCTACGCCCACCAACTCTCTTTCTTTAATGTCTTCAATCAATCAGTTACAAGCACAAAGCCATCAAAACCCTTACTCTGAACAGGATAGAAGATTTGTGCAGCTTGCTAGATCCTTCTTCCTTGCGTTACATCACTAAGCTCTCCACAATCTGCTACAAGGACTTGCACTTAACTTTTCAAGTCTCTTACAGTCTTGCACAAAGCACCTACAGAACCTACTCGCACTTAGCATGCATTCACATCACATAGATGCACTATCCCCTTTCTTCTTACATTGCCTATACTTCTATTTATACATACAAAATAGGCCTAAACCTAGGTAAACCCATGGGCCGACATCCCATTCCCATTACATATTCCCAAAAACCCAAAAAGGACCCAAAAGTGGGTCAATATACCTTGATCTCCGCTTTGTCTTGTGCTCCTTCTTTGACAAGCTGTCAAACATGGGTGATTTTAGGGGCAAAATTTCGCTCATGGGCGAAATTTAGGGGGTTCCAAATTTATATTGGGCGATTTTTTGTATTGGAGTGGTTTCCTAAAAAAATTATTATTCGTCCATAATTTATTTAAAAAAAAAATTGTATGGGGGGTTAGCCCAAGCTTTTATGAGGGAGAGAGGAAAACAAATATATTTCACTCCTGAAATTTGGAGGTGCAAGCTTCCATTCGCCCCATTTCCAGAAATGTGGGAATTTCTGGTAGCAACTTCTCCCTCACATTGGGTATAAATCAGGGTTTATAGTTTAATTCAGTCTAATTTCATGGTATGCGCAACTACACTCTTCAGTTCACCCGATTTCCAAAGAATAAGGGGAGTTCTGTTAGCGATTTGAACCTCCCATCTTCTATAAATCATGTATTATCTCTTTGTCGAAAAACACAACGTTTGGAGGGTATTCAGATCAGGCCTTAGGATATCAACAAGAGAGAGCTATAGCACGAGTTTTTATTCTTGAATATTTGGCAGCGTCTGGATATCCAGAATCCAGAGGAAAGCACAGTAATCTATTCCGACTCCCAAGGAAATTGCACCTTCATATTTATTGTATCTCTACAATTTTCATTTGACTCATTTTATTATTTATAGTTTTACAAATTCTAGTGTGGAGTAATAACAGTTTGGGTAAATTAATTCTTTGTTAAATATAACCAATGGTGAATTTTGAAAATGGAGTGGACAAAGCCCTGTGACGTTTTCATATAATGTTATAATCTCTACCTAATTCTGAAATAGTTATTGTAACTGACAGTAGAATGTACAAATTGAACAAGACTCTACCCTTTTGGTTTTTTCATTTTTTGTTACAACTGCTCAACTAGTTTATTGTTAAGTTTGTCACACATAAAATAGATTTTAAGTGTCTCAAGGATTTCCCTTCATGTATGGACATGATTTTCTCAAGGATTTTCGTTCATGTATGGATAGGGGGTTCTGTTGATTATGTTGTGGTACCCATTGATTGCTTTCATCTCTATGACATGATTGGAAATCCCCAAGAAACCCACAATGATAGGCTTAAGATTCATCGGATACCTGCTATAGTAGAGTTCCATATACAAGTAGGATTAGACCTAAAGGAATTCCTGACAAGGAAAAGGGTTCACCTGTATATATAGTTGCAGGGAAGATCATAAATTTTGAGCCATTGAGCCCTGGTGGTGCTAAGGGTTTGCAAATATCCAATGATTTATGTATAAATGAACTTGAGTTTAAGGATGTTGCTCTTTTGTCAAATGTAGAGGAGCTTCTAGAAATGGACAAGAGGACACTTGAAGAATTAGAGAGGATGAAGGTAGGAGCAAGGGTAATCATGAAGAAATACCCAGTGAAAGGTGTGGGTATTGTTCAGAGGTTCAATTGGGTACAAAAGAACAAAAAATGAGAATGTGCAAGGCCCCAAAGCATAAATTCCGTGATGGGCAACATGCTTGGAGGGAAGCCACACTTGATGATATGATTCTGCCAATATATGTATGGAATATGTGTGATCCATGTAGCTTGACATTAAATAATGAGCCTAGAAATTACTATGGTAAGGCACCTGCATTGATATAATTTGTTCAGGCAGGAGCGACCGTGCTGAAAGAATATGAGTCAATGACAAGACTAGTTGTGACGACTTCTTTGAAGGAAGCAGACATTGTTTCGATCATGAACCATCTTGATGGGTGGGATTATAATAATTATTTAGTGACATGCTACAAAGAATATCAGTGTATTTTTTTCATCTTCATGGCCCAAGATTGAGAGTCTTATTGTGGATATGGCAAGATGGCTAAGCATTTTGGAAGAAAATGTGGTTCCATTACGAGTGGATAATATATGCTATTGTGTTTGAGGACTCTTAACATATTTTAGGGTATTTGATTATATTTGGATCTAAATCTCATCTCAAAAAGATGTTGATTTGTGGGTGTTAGACGTGAAAATTAGTATTGCTTTTCCAGTAAATCTTACAAAGAAAGGTAATATGAAACGATAAGTTGTAAGAGCGATTTCTATATTTGGGTATATATCCAAGACGTTTGATACTTGATCCCACTAATAGTAGCTTTGACCAAGTGGGTGCATTGTGATAAGGTGTGTGAATTTTTAAGACATAGGAAAATGCATTATGGAAAACATGCAAAGTGGACCATATGACTGATTTACCATACAAAGTGTTTAAGGAACTACAGATAATAGATTTCTGGTAACAATCAATTGTTTATCTTGTGAGTCAACTATACTTTATTGTTGCTTCTCTTCAATCCATCAATTTGCAGAGTTATCCAAAACATACAATATGGAGCAGTTGTAATTACTTTGCTCAATAAATAGACTCTATAAACTGATCATTGTGTATGTCGAAGTAAGAAAAAACATACTCATGCAAGTTCAGTACATCATTTTTCTGGATGTCGTCCATTGTGCATATATTATTATGATTTTTTGATTTTTTTATTTTGTATAATTAAATTCCACTATAACTTGATGTATAACTTGACTTTCCATTCCCTGGATGGGGTGCCATGTAGAACAGAGAGGACACATGGGGACGAGCTGGGCAGGGCCATAAATAATGGCCATCGACTCCCATCTCCTCATCATTAAGATGGGAGAGAGCCCAAGCAACCAAAACTAGAGGACGAGGCCTCTCACATGAGCTGTCCCCGTTTCCTTTTTAGGCGAGACAACTGGCACTCCAAAAGACTCTGTAATCCGACACTTTCAATATAATAGGATCCTCCCCCTTTTTTACTTATAAAAAAAAAAACTTGACTTTCCATTGTTTGAATGCTCTGTCTTAGAACTTAGACCACTGCTGCCAAAACTGTCTGAATCTACACTTGCACTCAATTTTGTTTTGAATAAATCTTTTTTCCTTATTAATTGACCATGATTAACAGAGACTGCATTACATAAATTCTATCTTAGTTATGTATGAGTGGATGCAGTTTGAACCAAGGTGGCTTTTTTTACCAATCTATGTGTATACTCTTTTGGAGATAGGAACTGAATGTATTTTGGACCTAAGTTAGCTCTACTTACCAATCTATTTGCACACTCTGTTGGAGATAAGAGGGTGGGAATTATAGAACTGGTTTAGAGTTACCAAAGTATCAGATTTGAGGAATGGAGAACTATCTCATGAAATACTAAAGGTTCCTCTCTAGGAAAAAAACTAAATTTATAAAATGAAAAGCATGGGAACCATTGATTGTAGGTGCATGCAAGTGCTATAACTAGGAATAGACATATATCCATCTACACAAGTAAATGTTGTGTATTGACATCTACTGAAGACTTGAGAATCATTAGCATATTAGTGAGAGCTTCAAAGTTTGAAAACATATGAACTTTAAGAGATCTTTTTTGGTTAAGAGTCAAGACTAGGTGATAAAAGATTGATTATAGAGAGCTTAAGACTAGTAGTTAGGAATTACACTACTTCTTCCAAAATTTTAGTACAAGTAATCTAGAAGAGATCAAACGGCATAGAGAAATATTCACCTTAAAGGTAGAGAAATTTCAAGATACATTTTGTTTGAGGGATTTGGGAAATTGAATGCATATTGGTGTTTGTTCTATTTATTATGAACCAAATTCAAATTAAGTTTAAAAAAAAAAATCCATATCTTAAATGTAGGGAAATTTCAAGATACCTTTTGTTTGATGGATTTAGGAGTCTTTCTAATTAGGTTTAAAAAAAAATGCATATCTGTGTTCTTACAAATTTTTGTGGTTTTATTGTGTAGGATAAAAGGCTTTGATGTTGGGTCCTAATGATAGTCTTTATGTGGAGGGATTTTCTTCAAATGTTCTTGCAAAAGATGACAAACAAGATATAGCAAGACGAGCATACTTGTATGACCATTTGAACACGATTTGCTTGTGTATATGGTTATTGTGCAATGTTTGGATGTTTTATATTTATCTTTGGTTTTCTCAATGTCCAATCTAGTCAATGATGTTATGGTTCACTTCCCTGAGGCTCGCTACCAGCATTTTAAGTATCTGAAGAAAATGCTTGATTTAGAGAGTTGATTAATTTGATGTGTATAGTTGATGTAAATGATATGGGAGAATGTAGAGTACCTTGAAGTTAAATATATAGGTTTTAGACATTTGACAACATCCCTATTTTTATTTCAGGAACAGTGCAAAGACGTTTTTATGCAGCAAGCATATTTTTTTATATTTTCCACCAGTTTGGTGAACTACAACCTAAAGTGAGTCTTCCTTTCCTAACTATTACTTTCCTTGTGCTTATTGAACACCTTCAATATTTTAAATTCACCATAATTTGTAAGTTCCCTACTGTGCTCCTTCTGCGTGCATCACTATCCTAGGATATTAGTAGATAGTAGTTAATATTCCTTGTGTTTCCTTTTAATGGTTTTAGTCAATTATTCATTAGTTAACTTCCATTGTTTATATTGTCTTCCACCCTATTTTGTTCTTGTATTACCCCCTGCTTAAGCTTCAACAACCCTCTATTACTACACAACTATTGAATGTTGAAAAAAGACTCTAGATCTCAATTATGTTTTTCTTCTTTTGGTTCTACATTTGTCTCTCAAACAAATTGAATTTCCTCAAAATCTTGTTTGATTGGGTGGTTGTTTTTTCAAGGGTGTAGGGATGCTAGAAATCTAAAAAATGTAGCAATTTTTCTATTAGGAGGTCATTCAATGAAGCTAAAACAATCCCTGTTGTCAGTAATGTCTACTAATTTGGAGCCCCGAGGGTTTGCTCAAGCGGTCACGAGTCAGACATGAGACCTCTTATCTCTCCCCCATAGTTGGGGAGGTCACGGGTTGGATTATCTTGATCCCCTCAGGGCTAGGATCCATAATTAGGGCCGACGGTTTACCCCATTTACCATACATGGATCATGGCAAAGTACTTGGAGGGTTTTCCATGAGTGTTTCATTAGAGGAAAACAAAAAATATCTTCTAGTCATGAATAGTCTCCTCCCAATCCATTGTATTAAAGATGACACAAATTTGAAGACATTGCATAGGAATTTATGCGGCTTTCCTCAACCCCAAGTCCATACAAAGTATGCCTTTTGTGGTGATGTTTTCCAGTTGTAAAGGGGGTTTTGTTAAAATAAATTAGCATGCATGTAAATATGTAAAATATGGCAGATTTTAAAAATTTGAAGCACCTAGAATGCAACATTATTGACAATATATTTGAGTGTTTCCTCCTCTTAGAGTTGTTGACACACCTCCTTTAATAATTTGTCTTGATTTGGTTACTCTACAAAAGGAAAGATGATATGTCGTCCTCTCAAAATGATATGTCGTCCTCTCAAAATGATGTGTGGTCCTCTCAAGATGATGTGTGGTCCTCTCAAAAATGCCAAAAGGAATTGAGAGGACTTGTTGTATCAAGGGTGTAGCGCTGCTAGAAAAATCTAAAATATGGAGGGTTTCTTCTATTAGGAGTTCAACATCGAATGTTAAAACAATCCTTGTTATTTGTAATGTCTGCTAGTTGGGAATAATCCCCTCCCAATCCATTGCACTAAAGATAGGCCAAACTTGAAGATGGTGTATAGGTTTTGATGTGGCCTTCTTCAACCCCAAGGCCATACAAAATATACCTTTTTTGATAATGTTTTCCAGTGGTAATGAGAGTTTTGTAAAAAAAAATCAGCAGGCATGTAAATTGGTAAAATAGGGAAGATTTTAAAAATTGAAGTACCTGGAATGCAACACTTTTGACAATATGTTTGGTTGTTGCATATTATTAGTGTTGTTGATATGCCTCCTTTAAGATGAACTTGTCTTGAATTGGTTACTCCAGATTTAGAGAAAAACATATCCATGAACTATGGGTGGTAAGACTCTTCTTTTCAACACAGAATTGTAATGTATGCACTGTCTCTGCTAATTGAATTTAGAATGGGCATAATATTTTGATCTTAAGTTCGCTCATATAGTTACGTGTGTGACATTAGGAGGCATTCAAAGCATATGAAAAATTTGTTTATCTACCTTCAGTTCTTTCACCACTTCACCCAATAAATATTATCCTCCACACGAGAGACATTTTTGTTATGCAGTATGTTTGAGGTGATTATGCCATCATTTGAAGTAACATTCATCAAAACCATTTATTGGAAGCATTGTACCAAAAGATAATAGAATATGTGTTTGACATTCCTGGCAGAACAGAGGTATGAGTGGGATGATAGTGGAACAGAGGCATGCTAGCTAATCATGTTTCTCAAGATAAGCATGGAATGAAATGTGTTGGGGACGTTTGATCTAATTTGAGCTAATTAACCATCATTGATACAGGTTTATCCAAAATTTTAATTCAACTAGTTGTTACTGCAAAACTTATGATAAGTATGTAATTTTGTTGTCATTATTTCATAACACTTTGAACATGAACAATATTGATGAGCGACTTGGTCTATAATCCCAATGACTTGCCACTTTTATTATGGTTTCAATAGCAATTTTGTAACCCTAAATAATTGAATCTCCTTGACGTGGTTTGATGTTTAAGTGTGATGCTTATGATAATTCTTGAACACCATGCTCATAACAACAATTAATATGCCTGAGATTCAAAGGGCTTGATACTATTCATTAKGGMATATCKTGGCTYTGTTCCATGSTTAATACTGYGACTTAAGTATCTCTTTTGAYTRGTGTAATTCTTCSCACATTGAATGGCATTACCTGCTTAACRTCTTTACTATTTCATTGTGCTTACTATTATCTGGTGGTATTTTTCAAAGATTCTTCACTATTCACCTAGCTCTATGATCCAAATATTCACTTAATGATATTGGTGAAGTCRTTTGACACTGGAACTAATCACTGCTTAAGAGCTATGGACTATGAAATGATATAAACAMATKTTTTTCTTGGTACAATTTTTGATACAATTCTGATGTCTYAAACATAGTTATWMCTTAKTAAAATGCTATCATGAAGWTCAAAGACTMAAAACCCCTCTTCCTACCACTCCCAATCAACCCACCCATGCAGACCAATCTCTACCAATGACTCATCCAATAGCAGTGTTGCTCAAAACCATGGTCATCCATCACTTGACCATCTTTAAGATGGCACACAATTTGGTCAATGACACACCCAATGGATACACACCCCCAATTTTGAGAAAATGAGCACATCGGTTTTTTCATAAAAGAGGGTTCATATTGAAGTGAGATTTCATTACATTAGAGAGAGTTGGAGGCATTCTAGGGTGTGTGTCATCTCATATAGTTGTAAAAACATTAGGATTCAGCCATATATGCCTCAGTAATATATTAGTTTCTAGTCTCATTAAATAAAAAATAATGTAAATTCTTTATTCAAGTTTCTATCATTAAATTTTAATCACACCATTTCGGTTTTGCTAAAAATGTGATTAGTCCATTGGCATGTGAGCGAAATTAGAGTGAGTATTCCTTCATCCACCATTATGTGAAGAGAAATTTCCTTAACCTGCAAAAGGTTCAATATTTGGTGTTCTTGCTCAATCTTCACCTTCTATCCTGACAACAAGTAGAGTACCTTGTTTGAACCATTATGTTGGATTATGACAATTCTCAAAATGATGGTGAGGATGAGCTACCAATCCATTGTTCATTGAAATATGTGATTTGGGCAAAACTAGTTGTAGTCAATTAAGCTCAAAAATCCCCGCCATGGAAAATATTAAGCTACAAAAATTTAGTATAAAACTTCTATACTTATAACTCCAAGAATGCACGTTGTCTCTGTCCAGTCTGTTGTTTGACCTAAAAATAATAAATCTAGGTTGAATCGAGTATCGAGATCATCTTGGCTTAGCATTTTGAAATGCACTTAGAGGCACCTCAATTGAACTTTTGATGAATATGGAAGATTGAGTGTCTTACATACCGAACATCTTATCATAATCACATTTTCCCAAAAAATGACCTAAAGGGGAATGATGAAGTTGTACCAGAGTTACTAAAGGGGCCTTGATGAATACCTTGAAGTGATTGTGGAGAGGTTGTCAAAAAATGCTAGAATATGTTTTTTCTGTTACAATGCGTGTTTTGCTTCAGATGCTTCGCTCATCCAACTCCAAAGATATGGTTTTCTACCTTTTGACGAAGAAGATCCAACTCCCTTGGTGGAATTTTCAGTCCTTTCAAAATATGCCAAGAATAAGTCTTCACTATTGACTACATCATTGTAAAAAGGAGCCTTGATAAACAAACTCAGATTTATTTTGTAAAGCAACTTTGTCGTTTCTAGGGTCTTCATAAACCAGACGAGTGATGAACTGTTGAATCTTTCAAGTTGTAGCTTTGCAAAACTGAGAGAAGATTTTCCTTGAATGTTGTAATTATAAATGTATTTGTTGTAGACCATACAAATAATTGGCTGGAAAAGGTCAGCTTTTATGCCATGAATCTGCAAGAAACAAATATTTTTTATGTTACTCTATACTCTGGAATCCCCTTAGCAAAGTTCAAGACCCTCATAAAAAATTTCTATCCATCAACCCTGTACAGTATATATGGTCACTATGTAATGATGTATGCACATCACTGTTTTAGGTCATAGTTGATGTCTAAACAGCATCAATGCTAGAAAACAAGAAAATTTCTTCTAAAATCTAGCGAGGTCAAACCATCCATGAATTTCATTTGACACGATCTTCTTCAAACCATGCAGAGGAAAAAATTTTATATCAGTGATACAAGCCTGCCATTTATTTTCTCAACTTGATGCCAAGATTTATTCTCTTCCATGATTATGCCAGGTTACCTTAAACAGTCAAGCATGCAAAACATGAGGGGCACCAATAGATGACCCACCTATCAACATGATAGGTGTATCATCTATTGGTGCCCCTTGTGTTTTGCATGCTTCACGGTTTAAGGTCATTAGATACTATTGTGACTTGTACCTTTCTCTTTGTTACTTTTCTGGCCGTGACTGCAATTTTTCTTACCATGGAGTTTTCTACTTTGACATTTTTCTCTTTGTTTATCTTCCTCTTTCTGGTAAAAGATGAAAACTTTGATTGCTTAGATGTATAATAAAGAACTATGATGTGTTACAAGCAACCTGATTTCTTTTCTATGTCTTGCAAGGTGCATGGGAACCATCCCTGAACATTGCAATAGTCTTGGCAAGTATTGGTTTTCTTCTTTTTTTCCAAATCTAGATCTTGCCCAAGATTGGCATTTTTAGGAAATATTTAGTTTCTCTTGAGATTGGAGCCAAAGATGAAATTCCAGTTCACATTGCCTATGTAGAGAGAGATATTCTCTATGGTCATTCTTTGGTTGCATGATTTATAACTCTTGGTATACTTTTTATTATTTATAAATGAAATATATGCATTTTCTAAAAAAATAAAGGTAAGAAAATAGTCTTTTAATCCCTTAAATATAGGTTATTAATTGAAAAATGGATGCATTTACTTTGATGACAATACCTCCTTGTATTTTTAGTCTACCCTCAACTATCAGTAACATAATATTGCATGGTGGGAGGGTTTTATTGGTCTACCATTCTCACTATGGACCTTAAAGGTACTCTCCTACAACCACGACTATATCTAGTGAAGGCATAAAGGTTGTATCTCTCTTAAGCCGGAAGTTGGGAAAGGTATAATAGGCTTTATGATGTTCAACATTCTAACACCTATTTGGTTCATGCAATTCTATCTTGGCTTGGAGAGAGAGCCAAGTTGATTTCTAATTAGTATGCCATCTTATAGGATGATTACCAAGTCCATCTTGAACATCAACCATGTTGAAGTCACCATAAAAATTTCATGAAATAGAAGAAAGCACTTAGGACAATGGCAAGTTAATATTTCACTACTAACATTTGGGAATAAATTTTGGGCAACTGTAAACTTCATTATCAAAACTTAAAATTGTCCAATTCATTATATTGGACTAGTAAAATTGTCTAACTCATTGTCCAATTATAAAACCCTACATTCAATAACCTAACTCATTGAATGTAGGGTTTTATAATTCAGTGAAAGATTCGCTATGTTTTTAAAATATTTTATAATTCAGTGAAAGATTCGCCAAGATTTTACAAGATTATATAATTGACTAAAAGATTCGCCAAAAAATTATATATACATATTATATTATTGATAAAATAGCCTTCATTTTTTCCTATGTATCATGTAGATTCGCCCATTTGTTATACATATGAATTTTGGGGGGGTTCTTAAAATCACCCTTGATTGAATACCAACGTAATAACAATAGAGAACAAAAATATAGTAACAAAACAACAAAATCTATGGAACCACAACACCAAAATAATACCTTTATTGATAGGAAACAATGTTCACTTACCTCTTCGAGGGGGAAACCTCTAGCAGAGCAGAGCTCTATTAAAATAATTCTCAAGACAAATCTCTCTCATACCTTCTACTCTTATGTATACTAATTCTATCTTCTAAAGAACATTCTAGAGGAAGATCTTTCTAGAAGCGAAAGCTTCTATTAGGTCTTCTTACATTGACTTGTTCATATTTATTAAATAGGCCTTATTAACTAGTATCATCCTTTAATACATGTAAATATATTATTCTGCCTGTATGATAAGTTAGGGGTTTAGGTCCCTAACATGCCCTCCCCCTCAAAGAACAACATTGTCCTCAAGGCTTGAGATGAGGAAATTCCTAGAGAATAGTGACCGACTACCAGGTGGCATCTTATGGAGTTGTATCTTTCCACTTCACTAACACCTCCTTGATGGTGTCCTAACGAAGACGATGTTCATGCTCGTGCAATGTTGCATGTGGGTGCAACCATATGGAACATTCAACATCCAACTCTAGAATATTGGTTTGAGTTTGGCACTTGGTTCCAATCAACTTCTTTAAGCATGAGACATGAAAAAAATGATGGATTTTAGAATGTCTGGGAAGAGATAACTGATAGGCCACTAGTTCAACGTGCTTGAGAATGTTATAAGGAAAACAAAATGAGCAATCTTCTGACAATGTTCAACTTTGAGTGAAGTCTTCTTGTAAGGCTATAGATGAAGAAACACATGGTCTCTTGTAGAAAATTGGCATTCTGAACATCCTTGATCTGCTTGTTGTTTCATACGATTCTTATCCATGACAAAATTGTCTTTGAGAGAACGAAGAATGGTGGCACGGACTGTAAGAGTTTTTTCAACCTATTAAACATTTGAGACCCCTGGTATGTAGTGATCTAAAAATGAAGAAGACTTATATTCTTGAAATTATTTGCAAGATTTAATTTATGTGTTAAAATGAAAATGGATCAAATTTGCAACACAACTTTTATATAAATTACTCATTCAAGATGCATATAAATAGCAGCAATAAACACTGAACATAAAACACATAACACAATAAATGATAAAGGAGTTCACCCCTCTCTTGGGCTACATCTCCTGGTCCAGCTTCCAATGGATCTTTTGTATTATTTTCTCAAAGTGATAAAAAATGTTCTTTAAAATGCTCAAAATTCCAAATAGATGGCTCCAATGGCTCCAGAACGTCCAAAAACCCCTAGCTAGGTTTTTTCGGCACCTCATTTGGCCAAAAATTGAAGAAGATAGGCTTCCTGGAAGTTCCCCTTCAAACTTGTTGTCTCTGGATCGACAAATTGCACCCTTGTTGGCTCAACCTAGCCCCCACGCGCATTTAAGCGTTAAAATTCAGCACCGGGTGCAACTGCACAAACAATGCGAACTGTAGGACAGTTATGGGCGCACCTAGCCCCTAACCGCCAAGGCCGAGGTCATGTGGCCCATGTGACCACGCGCAAATGCAAAATGAGGCTAAAACTTTAAGAGCAAGTGTGGTCGTGACAAGTGGTGGGTGTTGGTTTGCATAACTGTTTGAACCGAATTCCAAATTCAAACCATGCATGCATATGGTATAACATATGGTCATATGGCAACAAATATGCGACCAGGGGCTGGGGCTAAGCCCCAGCCCGGACCCCCGCGCCAACACACAACAACTCAAACTTAAATTTATGTGAAACCATATATATAATAAGGAATATGGTGGGGTGCATTGGAAACACAAACTTTGCAAAGGCTATACATGTGGGTGGAGGTCACGGGGTCGAATCTGGTGGAATCCAATGAAATTTTATACAAGCAACCAATAACAGGGTGCCATGTGGCAGCCCATGACTGGGCCACGTGGCACTGTACAACCAACCAAATACTGCCATGTGTCACAATATCATTCATCCACATATGCCAATTGTCTGCCACTCAGCCCTGCCAAGTGTCGTACAGACTGCCACGTCAGCATCCATACAGACTGTACGAACTGTACAGTCAGCATCCCTTTTTTTTGCCTATTTGTCATTTTGAACAGAAAACGGTATATCTCGCTCCTGACGTCTGTTTGAACCCAAACAAGTTGCGTTGGGTTCATAACAATGAGGCCTATGCTCCCATTCAATTTGAAGCGATTCCGAGCACTTTGAATTTTTGAGCAAAATTTGATCCCCTAGATCACACCTCCCCATTGGAAAGCTTTTGGACATCCAAAAGACTATTTTCAGTCTATCTAAAGATGAGGGTATAGCTCCCTCACCTTTCCAACCTCAATCCACTTGGATTTGCTTGGATTTGTACCTTTAAGACCAACTCGAAGATACTCCACATTTCCTCGTTTTGAAGTTCGCATTCTCCTGTCAAGGATTGTGTCTTCATGCAATTCTGTAAGATATTCTAGGGAGAAATCATCTATAGAAGGAATCTGAACATGCTCTCCTTGATCATCAATCAAATGAGGCTCATACAATTTCAAATTCTCAACATTAACAACTGCATACATTTGCATATAAGGAGGCAAATCTAAACGGAAGGCATTGTTACCAAT
>ML779682.1:50546-65756 GCA_009831015.1 Picea engelmannii | reverse complement strand
GTGGAGAAGCACCATTCCCTCCATTTCCATTTGGAGTTTTATCACCACTGTCTCCCTTGTGCTTTGAAGGGTTGGAGCCTTCACCTTGCAATCTTGTATTCCTTTCCATCAAGATTTTCATCATTTCTCTCATTTCCATGACAACCTTTTTGAGATCTTCATCTTCTGCAGGAATATGTTCATGACTCTCCTCATGAGCCATACTTGGTGAATGCCTCCTTGAAACTTGCGGTGATGATATAAGCTTCCTCCTTGAAGGATGAGAACTTGGCTCTACAAGTTGACCTTCTCCTCTTGTGAGTTTCAACCTTGTGAGCATCAGAAAACAAAACACTTGTAAATAATCAAGTCTTCAAAAACCTATGCTCTGATACCAACTTGATCTAAAAATGAAGAAGACTTATATTCTTGAAATTATTTGCAAGATTTAATTTATGTGTTAAAATGAAAATGGATCAAATTTGCAACACAACTTTTATAGAAATTACTCATTCAAGATGCATATAAACAACATCAATAAATAGTGAACATAAAACACATAACACAACAAATGATAAAGGAGTTCACCCCTCTCTTTGGCTACATCTCCTGGTCCAGCTTCCAATGGATCTTTTGTATTATTTTCTCAAAGTGCTCAAAAATGTGCTTTACAATGCTCAAAATTCTAAATAGATGGCTCTAATGTCTCCAGAATGTCCAAAAACCCCTATCTAGGTTTTTTCGGCACCTCGTTTGGCCAAAAATTGAAGAAGATAGGCTTCCTGGAAGTTCCCCTTCAAACTTGTTGTCTCTGGATCGACAAATTGCACCCTTGTTGGCTCAACCTAGCCCCCATGCACATTTAAGCATTAAAACTTAGCACCGGGTGCAACCGCACAAATGGTGCTAACTATAGGATGGTTATGGGTTCACCTAGCCCATAACCACCAAGGCCGAGGTCATGTGGCCCATGTGACCACGCGCAAACGCAAAACGGAGCTAAAACTTTAAGAGCAAGTGTGGCCGTGATAAGTGGCGGGCATTGGTTTGCATAACCATTTGAACCAAATTCCAAATTCAAACCACGCGTGCATATGGTATAACATATGGTCATATGGCAACAAATATGCGACCGGGGGCTGGGGCTAAGCCCCAGCCCGGACCCCCGCGCCAACACACAACAACTCAAACTTAAATTTATGTGAAACCATATATATAATAAGGAATATGGTGGGGCGCATTGGAAACGCAGACTTTGCAAAGGCTATACATGTGGGTGGAGGTCACGGGTTTGAATCTGGTGGACTCCAATGAAATTTTATAGAAGCAACCAATAACAGGGTGCCACGTGGAAGCCCATGAATGGGCCATGTGGCACCGTACAACCAACCAAATACTACCATGTGTCACAATATCATTCGTCCACATCCACCAACTGTCTGCCACTCAACCCTGCCACGTGTCGTACAAACTGTACGGACTGTACAGTCAACATCCCTTTTTTTTGTCTGTTTGTCATTTTGAACAGAATGGGATATCTCTCACTCCCGATGTTTGTTTGAACACAAACGAGTTATGTTGGGTTTGTAACGACGAGGCCTATGCTCCTGTTCGATTTGAAGTGATTCCGAGCACTTTGAATTTTTGAGCAAAATTTGATCCCCTGGATCATGTAGGAAAGAACTGACGAGGTATTTTTCCTATATACTTCTTCAAAAGGAATCATGTGGATAGAAATATGGTAATATGTGTTATACCACCATTCATATAGGGGTAACCATTGATCCCACTAATGTTTCCAGCTAGATGAAAAACACCTCAAATATGTTTCCAAACACCTTTTAACAACTTCAGTGTGGCCATCAGTCTATGGGTGATAAGTAGTACTGAGATGTAATTGTGTGCCCTGGAGCCTAAATAGTTCTTTCCAAAAATTGTTGGTGAAAGTGGGATCTTTGTCAGTTACAATAGAATGAGGCATGCCATGAAGCTTGAAAATATGATCCACTGTGGATGTTGTGAATGGGTGTTGAAGAGAAAAAAAATGAGCATATTTGGAAAGGCAATCAACTACCACCATGATGACTGAATTATTGTCATATTTAGGTAAGCCCACAATGAAATCCATAGAAATGTCCCTCCAAATAGTTGGTGGAATCGGAAGCGGTTGTAGTGTGTCTGGAGCTTTGATAGTTTCCCCCTTGTTGCGTTGACAAACATCACATTCAGCCACAAAGGTGCAGATGTCTTGTTTCATACCATCCAAAAATAAATAATGTTTAACTCATTCATAGGTTTTGGTAAACCCAGAATTCCTTGTTGTGGGTGAAGAATGAAGCTCAAAAAACACCATGGATTTAAGTTTTGACTGGTGGTCTAAATATAGATGACCTTTGTAGTGAATCTCTTCATTGTGCCAAGGGTATGCTGGAGAAACTGGAGAATTTTCTTACAATTGTTGGATCATTCGAGAAGTTTTGGGGTATTGCAGCCATTCCTAGCAAACAACTTGGACCTGATCTGGTACAATGAAGGAGAGGGGAAAAAGGGATCCTTCTTATTCATACTTTCTGGACATAGCATCAACCACTACATTTTATTTTCCCTTCTTATAAATGATCTCATAATCATATCCAAATAGCTTGGTCACCCATTTTTGTTTCTCATGGGATGGAATCCTCTATTCTAGGAAATACTTGAGGCTCTGATGGTCGGTTTTAATTTGGAAGTTGTTCCTTAATAGATAAGGACTTCAGAGATCCACAACATGTAGAATATTCAATATTTCCTTTTCATAGATTGATTGGACAAGATGTCGCTACGAGAGTTGTTTGCTAGTGAAGGCCAAGGATCTACCCTCTTGCATGAGTATTGTGCCAATGTCTTTCCTGGAGGCATCACATTCGAGGACAAAAGTATTTGTGAGTTTAGGAAGGGCCAAGATAGGAGTTGTGCACATGGCTTATTTCAATGCTTGAAATTATTGATCAATTGTTTGATTCCAAGTGAAAGCATTCTTTTTTAGGAGAGCAGTAAGAGGCACTGCAAATTTTCCATAATTCTTAACAAACTTGTGATAATATCTTGTTAAACCAATAAAACCATGCAAGCTCTTGAGATTTTTTTGGCATGACCAATCCTACATAGCTTCAATTTTCTTAGGATCCACCCTTACACCATCCTTGCCGACAATATGACCCAGGTAATCCACTTCTGAATCTCCAAAGGCACATTTGGATTTCTTGAGAAAAAGCTGGAGCTGAGAGAGTAAACAAAGAACTTGATCCACATGGGTGAGATGGTCTTCCCAGGTTTTACTATAGATGAGAATATCATCAAATAAACCTAGGACAAAATGAGAGAGAAAAGGACAGAAAACATGGTTCATGAGACTTTGGAAAGTGGAGGGAGCATTACATAGGCCAAAGGGCATGACCAAGAATTCATAGTGACCCTCATGAGTGCCAAAAACAGTCTTAGGAATGTCTTCCTCTTGCATATGTATCTAGTGGTAGCCAAAACATAGATCAAGTTTAGTAAAATATTGAGAGTTAGAGCTAGAAGCCAACTCAAGACTGTTATTTGATTTAATCCTAGCACACCTTGTTTTAAAATACTTAAAGAAAATAGTTTTAGAGAGGAGGGAGGATCACACTCTTGATATCAATGTAACTCTATGAATGAGCTATTAAAACCCCTTCCCTATGTGCAACAGATCAGGTAAATAAAACCTCAGTTGGAGTAAAAAGAGTATTTGATATGATTAGGGAGAACTGAATGGAAAAAAAAATGACAATCATCAAAGAGAATATTTTCTTTAATATACTTTGACTAGTAGAAGAATAAACCTACACACAGAAATCCTTTCTGAACCATATTTAAAAGACTCAAACACACATGTGGCAAAGATTGCACTATGCAAAATAGAGAAACCTTTTCAGCACATGCATACAATCATATGAGAATATAACAATAATGATATGTTCAAGATGAGGAAATAGAAGTGATAAACAAAGATGAGATATACACACCAACCTTCAACTTTATTAACAATTGAAATATTTACATAGGTAGGATGGATCAAAATAGTCTTATAATAAGAACCTTTAAGCCAAAATAGGGATCCAACCCATTATTTCTATGTTTCATCAAATATATAGTGTTTTACATTGGTTACATGCATTTATGGTCAACCTACAAATGCTCGGGGCGAATTTCTGCCTCTAACTGTTGATATACAAAGCAATAAACAACTACAAAAAAAAAAAAGATCCTAGAATTAAGGCAAAAACCTTGCATAGAAAAAGATTTTTGGTTGACTTTATTTCCACTTGGATGATCACACTGCAATTTCCTCTTTATCCCTCCAATATATACTTGATCTTCAATGATCCACTCTAATCAAACCTTTGACAACTCAGGTATCGTAAACGATCTACATAGTTATCGTATCCCAAGACATACTTTAGCTCCAAAAAAAGGGTGTATTACTCCATAATATGATCCATAAAGTGATTACATAGTTTACAACCCTATTCCATCACTAAAATATGAAACTGTGTCATATTTGCAGCAAAATCGGCTACTACAGGTGTTCCTGTAGCGCCCTTATTTTCGTGTGTATGAGCCTGCAGGAACTTCCTGTAGCGACATACAAAAAACTATTTTTGCACGTTTTCAACTCCTTTCCTTGCCCATGTTATAGTTTATCATAACAAAAAGAGGAATGAAACCTTCGATACAAGAAACAAAAAAGGTTTCTTCCATTATCCATCATTTTTAGTCATAGTTTAGGATTTTCATTGAAGGTGGAATTCTCAAACTGAAAGATCTCCTTGAAAAACTGATGTAACTGCTTCTGCGAGAAAATCCAAACTATTCCTTCTAGTCTACTGGGATTGAGAATGAGTTTGCATTCTCGTGAGATTATCCCCTTTATATCCGATCGTAGGGTTTGGGCATTTCTTATTCTTTTTACCCTGTTTTCTTTTAGCAACTCTATCTTTTCCTATAGGAGTCTTTTTATTTACTGTCAGACCTCCCTTCTTATATTTATTTCTCTCAAGCTTGGTTACAAGCATTTTATTTATTTTTGATGGCTTCTCCTTAGGATTTACAGATTCCTCATCAATAATGACGACCTTCTCTTTAATGGCAAGATTATACACTGCTTTGGACTTTAACCTGAATTTATTTTGAGGCCTAGTGCTCCTTTTTATTACCAAAATTTATATTTAGAAGCCTTGTCTTTAGAGGATCTTGAGCTAGAAGGAATGATCTATGGGGTATGCTCTTTAGGCTATACAGGATCTACAAATTCCTCTGTTGTTTCAGGTTGTTGATCTTCCATGAAGACCATAGGTTTTTCCAACCTTTTGGTCCTTTTAGAATAAGTCTTTTGTGAAAAAAGAAATGGATGCTTACCTCCAACTAGGATATGAGAAGACCCTTCATCTGCTTGCTGGCTAGTTGGAGTACCTTTCGTAGGCTCATCTGAAGTCTTTAAACATGCTTCTCTTTTACCCTTCTTTGAAATGGCTAGTTGATTGGCGATGGGTGAATATTCTTGAGTTGGCACAACAACTTTATCATGCGACTGTGAAGCAGGAGGATTCCCTTCCTTCTCAAACCTTGTCTGGATCAAGAATTAATCACATTTTGACCTTTACCCATCTTGACTGTCACAACCAGAAAGATAGACTCTTTTCTGCAAAAAAGGATATGTTTGTTGTGCAATGAGAAATACAGGGGATTTTCTGGCTCTGTGGATGAAAAATAAAATTGACCAGCTGCAAAAGTAACAAATAATGCACCATATTTTAAAAGAATTGATTTGAAAAAACCTCATCCGCGTGACATCTTGGACAACTAACACATACAGTTGAAAAAACCCCACCTTCACATGATGTGACTGCCAATTGGGTACCTGATAACTATTTTGAATATTCATTCATCCTTGTAGTACAATCCATGACTTCCGAGTCTCCCAATGATGCTAAAAATGATCACAATTAGGGACATGTGGAAGTTCCTATAGCACTCAACAATATTTGTCCTTTTACATTCTTCGATGGATTTGGATTGAATCAACAACTTACTAACTTGGGTAATCATGAACCATAAATCATGATATGACATATAGCTCAAATGAAAATATTTAAAGATAATGATGTCATCAAACAATCATACAAACATGTGTATAATTTCCTCTATCCCCCTTTTACAAGGCTAAGAATACCTCATTTCTCTCAACATAATACTAATTTGACCCCCTAATAAGATTTTGAACCCTTAATCAAAATAATGATTAGTATTTATAGCTTATACACAAATTTTGAAATGTAGAAACTAAGAGATGAGAGATGACATTTAGCAGAACAAAATAGGTGATAACATTGAGCACCACTTAATTCATCCAAGAGATCATCAATGAAAGGAATGGGAAATTTGTCTTTGATGGTGAGTTTATTGAGGGCGCGAAAGTTGGGACACATATGCCAAGTACCATTTTTTTTTAGTACCATGACCATAGGGGAAGAATAGGGGATGTTACTAGGGCGGATAATAGCTGTGGCTAGCAATTCTTGAACAATTTTCTCAATTTTATTCTTTTGGGAAAAGAGATGACGATAAGGGTGAACATTGGGAGGAAGACTACTGGGGATGAGAGAAATGGAATGATCATGGACACCGTGAGAATGAGGAATTCCCTAGGGAGTGGAAAAAGTAGCTTGGTGTTTGGAGATGATACATTGGAGGTGAGGATGCACCACAGGTGTCTCACTTGCTTGAATAGAATGGAGTTGGGAAATAATTTTAGAATGACCTTTTTTGAGAAGTTTTTCCATTCGATGGGAATTGATGATCTCAGGGGATCCTACTATGATTCCTTGGAATTTATATTGTTGTCCCACATGTTGGAATTGCATGGTTAATTTCTTAAAATCCAAGAGGATGGGACCAAGAGTGCGTAACCATTCCGCACTAACAACAATATCACAACCACCCATGTAAATAGAAAACATATGATATTTCAGGTGGTACTGCCCAATTTGGAGACACACATTTTCAAAACACCCCCAACATTTCATGGAACCTCCATTGGTATTCATGATTTGAAAGTTGTTGACTGCATGTATATAACAATGAGTTTCTTGGGAAACATGACGGTGAATAAAATTATGAGTGTTGCCACTGGAAATTAAGATGATGACCTTTCAATTATTAATGTAGCCAAGGAGCTTGAGGGTTTGGGGATAAGAGAAGCTAGTGAGAGCATTCAATGAAATGATTAGTTCTACTTCTGGTTGGTTAGAGGGTGGAGTAATATTAGTTGGATCGGGTAACTCTGCCACAAGGGGGGTCTCAAGATCTTCTTCAGAAACATCCTCGGAGATGGCCATAAAAAATCTTTGTTCCTTACACTTGTGCCCCGAAAAATATTTTTCATCACAATTATAACAAAGGCCCTTGAGTTGGCATTTCTCTATTTCATCCCAAGTTAATTTATATATCTTGAGAAGAGTGGGAGGAGGGACAGGGTTAGTAGTTCGAGTGCAAGGAACAAAGGAATTTTTGTGGGTTTGAGCAGAGACAATTTCTTGGGATTCCTTAACACACTGAGTAGCTTTAAACCAAGTGTGAGGGTGATCCATGAGGACCTGGGCTCAAATTTCCTCTTTGAGTCCACTGATAAAACATTCCCAGAAGAAGGAATCAGACATGCCCTCTATTCTGAAAGCCAAGCGTTCAAAGGAAGATACAAAGTCTTCCACTGTGCCATATTGATTCAACTTGGTCAAACAACCAAGATAGTGGGTGTCAGTGTCAAAGCGGTCATATAGCTCTACCACAAACTGATTCCAATCAACATAACCCTAGCGTGTTTTTCTACGCCATTGCCACCATTGCCAATGTTCTGGATCCAAAAAGAGGACACCATAACGAATTTTTTCCATATCATCAGTAATTCCATGAAAGGAGAAATAATGTTCCATTTGAGTAACCAAATCAGTGGGATCATGTTGGAAGCCACCCATTCTGTCAATTTTTATCAAATTCAAAGTCACCACAAAGAGATTATATATTTCTATAGCTATCACCACCTTTCATTTTTAAACGCTTATGTTTCTGAGCTTCGAGGCGATGATTGGGTTAAACTTATCTTATTGAGTTTTTCGTTTGCATTTTCGTTTGTTTTGTTTTTAAATTCATGACTATAAGCATGAATTTAAATAAAAACTTGGTTTGGGCTTTATATCTTCTACCTAAGAAATTTCACTTTGAAGGCACCCATATATTGCTAAGTTTCAATTTTTATGAACTTATTGATTGTCTCACTACCATGATTTTTATGTATTATGGGTATTGTGACTTAATTGGCTCTATGGTTGATCATTGGTTTTAATTTGTGAAATGTTTGAATGAACAAAACATTTAGTTTAACATTTGATATGGGTCTCATGCTCTCAACAATCATATCAACACTCATGTCGCTTGGTATAGGCATGTTGTAACAACGATTTCAATCTACCTTGTTGTCTTGAGCATTAATGAAATCATTCATTATTTGAATTAGTGTTTGGTACTATTGGAGGGTTTGGTATTCATCATGGGTAATGGATCGTAGTTATACGAGCCCTCTAGTTTTTCGTTTTCACCAACTCATTTTACCAAGTTATGACAGTCCCCAAACTTTGCAGTTTTTGTGCCATTAGAGTTTGCACAAACCTCTCTCTGCTACTCATCTCTTGGAAGCCGAAGTCTATCTCCTGTGATATATATAGTGTCTATTTGATAGTGACCATGGCTCTTGTGGTTCGAATTGAACCAAATGACTCTGAGTTTTTTTTTTTTTTTCTTAACCCATAATTGCATACCTGAGACATGTTTTTACGGGAGGTTTTATGGGAAAACAGTTAACAATTTGGGGAAACTGTCAGAAACCCATTTCCAAAATGGGCTCATTTACTCTCTAGGTGAGTAGTTTCTCCAAAAACTAGACCGTTTCATAGATACGTCTCAACCTTTGGAGGGAAAGATCTCATAATTTTCGTTTCGGGTGAGGTAAGCGTTTTTTGTTTCATTGTTTCTCAAAGATTCATCTGTCTGCTCATGTTATTCATAGGGTTTGATCTGATCATGTAATTATACTTGTTAATGAGTCTTTATAAAATGTCAAAATGCTATAAGAGACAGATCATGAACTCTCCACCGAGCCTTTTTCATCACTGGCTTATAAAAATCTTGTTGCTATCTCACCTGTCACAAATCGAGGACAATTGTGAGAGTTTCTTGAGCTAAAAATAGTTTTTCCCACGCCAGCAATACATTCAACCCACCTTTAATTTTAAACCCTAGTTTGGACAGACCAATGACTAAAATTCAGGGTTTCAATTCACCTGATGGCTGTGAAATTAATGAATCTGTGTCTATTGCTTTGAAAACCCCCATGGTTAAGAAATCACTATGTATGTTTTTTCCCAAGAAATCGTTGGAATAGGTAGAGGGAGAATTAAAAGGAAAAACTCCCCCTATTCTTGCGAATGAACCTAATCAGAACCATAATGATAAACCTACTATAAGGAAAATTCGTAAGGTAAAAGATCTGGTAATATAATCATAACAAAAAAGCAACCAACTTCAAAGCCATCATAAATTTGGAACTGTTTGATCCTTAATTTGCTAATTTCTAATGGTAATAATGATTTTGTTTGATTTTATTTCATTCTGTTATGAAAAAATCAAAATAGTAAGATTTAGTTTTGATTTCCTTTGTTAATAATAAGTAGCCAATCTATTTTTGAATAATAGTTAGCATTATTTTCTGAATATCAAATATGTTTTTCTATCTACAAGAAATTGATGATTATGATGTTGATTGCATGAAGCAAACACCTTGGATCATACACTCTATTATTTTGTAGTTGCTTTCTTTTATTTTCATAAAACTTTGTAATAGATTTTGATAAATCAATTCCTACGGGAATAGTTTCTTGTTATACTATTTTTGAAAAACAAATCTATTTTTGGGGGATTACACTCTATCTTGCATGATAAGAGTTTGTTAATCCAGAGCTAGTTTAAATATTGGCCACTCTTAGTAGTGAAGGACATCTTTGCTGGGATACATTATGGACACATAATTTTTGAAGACTAATATGGAGAAGTTGTTCACTACTGGGCTTTAGACCTGTGTGGCGCTCACCCATTATGTTTTCACATCTATTTTATGAAATGTTATTACATTTGAAATAGCTTTAGTCTGATTAGCGTATGGTATTTCATATTATTCAGCACATTAATTATGTCTGTAATTTGTTGTTCCATATTATATCTGTGATCAATCTTTCATTTAAATATTGTTGATTAATTTTGGATATTGGATGATGGATTATATGAATGCTTGGTATTGAGTTTTCTTTATTATAAGTATTCATTATCATAAGATCACTAGATCTGTACATTTATCAGTCTATTGTTATATTCTTGTTCCTAAGCACCTTTGAGTTTAATCTGGGAGTATTGGCATCGTTCTCTTACAGGTTTACCTCATAGGCAGGACAACCTGGAGCTTGAATTGCACATGAGGATAAATTCATTTTAGTTGAATAATTACAGGTTAGCCTACTTGTTCTTTAGTTAGTTTATTTATCAATGGAATAGGAACAAATTGAATCAACTTTGACTATTTATCTATTCTTATTTCAATAATATTTGATTAGTATTCTTTAGTTTTTTTTTTAGATTTTAAATATTAAACAGAAAACAGATAAATGTATGTTCTGTCTCTATCCATTTTTTTTTTGTAACTAGGAGAATCGGTAACAACAATAGTATCATACTCATGTGACATGGGGTCGAATCATGTCGGCCGCCTTATAACCCCTAGGGAGAAACTGCACCGCTCGCAAGCACGTCCTCCTGATAAATTGGGGTGAGAATCGACCTTGAGACCTCTTTTTATATATTTCCTTCCATTTACACGGCACTTTCCAATCAGTCTACACCCCTACGGACCTTTCTTTATCTATTTTATAAACACTTTCAAAAACATTTATTTCGCAAGATATCTCATAAATCTTGAAAATTGTATATACATTGTTCATAATCATATGCACATATCTATGTTTCTATTTTGACATTTGTAAATTATTAAATTCATATTCATAGTATCACAGCCTTATAGATTAGTTTCATTTATTTCTTATTATTTTTAGGACTTTAGTTGGCCAACGAAGCCATTAAACTCATCGGGTCATTTAATTCCAAACGGCTTGGGTTATTTAGACAACCTCAGTCCAGATTTGACCATCCAGTTGATGGTGTGTGATTCACGCCCATCAACAAATGGCGCTGGAAGGAGGGCCGAGGTAATTTTAATGATTAAATGTTTTACCCCTTAGCCTATCATAATTCCAGATTTATAAAGTCTTCTTCTGTGTCATCTTGAAATGCACTAGAAGGTAGGCCAGACTAACAATCTGGCCTTGTAGGAGTCTTTATTTCGAATGTATTTAATTCCCCATGGCTCCCCAAATCACTATGTTGGAACATGATTTCCACTTCTCATTACCTGATATTCCCAATGAGACAGTCTCTCGCTTGTCCAAACTCACCTTTGATGGTGAGGGGGATGTATCTGCTAAAGATCATATTAACAAGTTTTTTTGCAAATGCATCAAACATGATATTTATGATTTAAAGGTTTTATGCGGATTGTTCGCTTTTACATTTAGGGGTTGGATTAAACATTGGTTTGAGTCTTTTCCGGCATATCTCATTTTTTATTGGTTTCAATTTGTAGAGGAATTTTTAGATTCTTTTGAAAACTATGATTACAATCAATTATGTGAATAATTTCAGACTTTACTAATCAATGACAATTCATCTCCAGAAGGATTTTCAACAATAATCCATCGTGTTCTCTGTAAATTTAATCTTGACAACATATCATTTGTTCTAAATATCCTCTATGATGCTTGCATCCCTTTCATCCAGTCATATATAATCGTGAATGATGAATCAATTACAAATCCTATCACTGAATTGTGAGAAGAATTGTGTTCGTAGGATGAGAGGAATCCATCCAAAAATTTTGAACAAGCAAGGGAGGTAGAATCTATTGAAAAGGTTCTTACTGATAATCAAATTGTTTTCTCCTCTGAATCATTGTATTTTCATTCCTCGACCATCATGGAAGAAGATTCGATGTTGGGTCAATGTGAATGTCATCATTCTTCTAACTCTTTCTCTAATCAATATTTAAATTCAGTTATTGAAGAACACTTAGGTGATGAAAACAATCTTAAGCTTTCTAACATTCCAATGAAACTGATTAGAGATGTAGATCTGCAATTGGAAGAAGAAACCTTAAGCCTTCATCCACAAATCATACCTTATCCACATGAAATATTAGATGTTTTTCACGAAATTTTTGAATTATCTATCATACATGAGGCAAATTTAGACGATCATATTATGTTGAAGGATTTATCACCAAAACAGAGTGAAGTTTTTAAGGAAAGTGAAGAGGAATGTCTTGAGAATAACATTGTTAAATATCATAGCTAAGGAGATTGTTTTCATGTGTTTATTTCTGATTCCTTTTACTCTTTATATCCCGATCTCTTCTTAGATTCTGGTGGAATTTATACTTTACCCACAGTATCTTACTCTTTTTCATCATAATCAAATCTTTTCGATATGCCAAAATTTGGTGAAACTAATTCCAAACATAACATTTATGAAGTCAGATTTGATGCTCTTTCACTTTCATCACACACATGGAAAAAGGACATGTTGCAAGATGATTTTACATGGTTTATTTTTGAAAAAGACAATGCACTCATTCCTATGTAGATCAAATATTCTACATTGCATATTCATTCTTTGATTATCTTGAATTTTAATGTTTATGCTTCACATTTTGAAACAATCAATCTCATCAAAGGAAGCGTTCAAACCAATGATTTAATTGATGTCATGAATCCTCTTATGATGTGTTCCCCATTGATATATCTATTTCATCAAAGTCATAGTTTGCATCATGATTTTTACGACAGGATCTTAGAATGGCTTGAAACTTTGTATAGAAAAAATCTTCATAACAAAGATAAAGTTGTTCTTGCTTTGTTTCTACCTGAATATATAGGAAGTAAGCATGACATGATTTCTCTAGATCCTCCATATGAAGAAATTGATGAACACTTGGAGAATTTTTAGGAGGATGGGGCACTTCGGCCTCGACTGATGGTTATGTCAGGTCCCCATAATCTTGACAAGTTTTCCAAACTTACTTACACTCTTCCATTCCATTATGACCCATATCACGACAAGATTGAAGAATGGTTGGAGGATTCATACATCAAGAAGTTTCAAAAGAATGGTAAGGTTGTGCTTGCTCTTTTTTTAAATGAATATATATGAGGTAAGAATAACACATTTCTTTTGTATCTGCAAATACTACAATCTTTCATTCTGATTTTTGACTTTCTACTCCTTGCAGGATTAAAGATACTCTTGTGGCTGCACTGGAAATACGATTTTACTTAGCGTTTTGATATATTTAGTAGTTAGAGTAGGTTTAGGAGTAGGTTTCCTTTAGTTTTATTTCTCACTGTTTATCTTGGTAATAATGCAGTTATGAACACAATAGAGCACACAAAAGGAGCCATAATATGATTGTTGTCAGAGAAATCCGCTTTAATCCTTTTCTCTCTGCTTTTCGTTGAATATTTCTTTTTAAAAAAGCATTATCATCATGAAAATTTTAAATGAAAAGTAAAGAGATAAGTAAATTTGAACTGTCATTTCAACCCTAACGCAAGGTGCCATGAGTAGGACTGCACTCATATTTTTAATTTTCTTTTTCGTTTTGATTTTGGATCTTTTCATTTTTCTTGATTTTGATTTGTTTTCTAAATAATTATGTCTAAGTCACCATTTCATTTGTGGAATGGAATCAAAATTCTCATTCATTAGCAACAGTTGATAACTTCCCAAGCACCTGAGCAGTAAGTGCTAAAACTCAGATCAACAGAAGTAAGTTTATGTTCAAATCAATGTTTCTGGTTTCTCATTGAAATTACAAGAAGACGCGATTAACATTAACAAACTTCTAACGTTGTCCCTGTTTTAAGGAAAACAACTCAAATGTACCTTTCCATCCTCAATATGGTTTCTTAACATAAATCTAAGTGTCAAAATCATGATGAAGGTCATCAAAACAAAAGAATAATTTGTAAATGATCGAAATTTTTATTCTGAACTATTGAGATTTTCAGTATCACCTTGCCCTCTTGAATATCATGAAGTTCTGGAAATTATAAAAAAATTATAGAGGGTTGAAAGCACTGTAATGTGTGAGAAGTGTTTGTAAACCTGTCGAGACACTGAACGGGTATGTTGGCAGTGGTTAAATGCATGCATGATTCCAAGGCAACTTCGTCGGGGTACTGAACAGGCCTACTAGCAACGAAGCAATGATGGGTTTAAGAAGATCATCATGTATGTCTTTTAATTTGATCAAGTGTGAAAATGTTATTTATCATGAATGTATGACTCTTGGACAGGATAGAGGTACTAGAGTGGGTTAAATGACATCCCTGTCGAGGCTATGGACGCCTACTGGCAGCAGTGGCCCTGTCAACAGTATCGAAGTCAACTGCATAAACATTGCTACACTCGTAATCTAAATTAGATGCCAGATTACATTTTCTTAGATATAAGTACATCTAATGAAAAACCGCGTTATTTTCTGAGTTATGACCAGAATGCTTGACCTGTTGTTAACTGTTTCTAAAAATTTATTTCGTCTGACCCCTTGACATAAATTTTCTGGTGATGCAGAGATAATTGCTTCGCCCAGTATGTCGCCATTGTTGGAAACCACCCATTATGTTGATTTTTATCACAATTTAAGTCACCACATGTAATGATCCCAAGCCATTATGCAATGATCATCATTGTTTTGGTGTCTTTTTTAAACTTTTTTCTAGTTGTGAGGTATTTCGTCAAACACTTTGTTGATCTACCTTTTAGATGTGTTTATATGTGTGTATGCAAAAAATAACAGAAAGAGATAATTATGGAACATACCTCAACCATATGCAATAAGATAGACAAGCCAAAACATCTCAATTCTTCTTTGTTCATAAAATAGAGAAACCTGCTACAATGAAGATGTCGATCTGGAATGCTCAACAGATGGCCAAGAAGATAGACAATAGA
>ML779682.1:0-44352 GCA_009831015.1 Picea engelmannii | reverse complement strand
GTAATGTGCCCAAAATGACCTCTTCAGTGAATTCCATTGACTTATAGCTCAAAATAGTCAAAATCATGGAAATCGTCGGAATGCAACGAAACCAAAGCCAACCTCTGTGGAATGGCTCATAATGATGGAATATGATCATCAATGCAAGCTGGACCCCACAATGCCTCTCAAATACCCCTGTACTCGCTCTAGCATCCATCTGGATACTCTGGTCATCATAAATCTCTGCCCTGTGATGATGTCCCAAAGTGGGGACATTACACCACAAAGAGATTATATCTTTCTGTAGCTGCCACCACCTTTCATTTTTAAACTCTCATGTTTCTGAGCTTCGAGGCAATGATTGGGTTAAACTTATCTTATTGAGTTTTTCGTTTTCATTTTCGTTTGTTTTGTTTTTAAATTCATGACTGTAAGCATAAATTTAAATAAAAACTTGGTTTGGGCTTTATATCTTCTACCTAAGAATTTTCACTTTGAAGGCACCCATATATTTCTAAGTTTTAAGTTTTATGAACTTATTGATTGACTCACTACCATGATTTTTATGTATTATGGGTATTGTGACTTAATTGGCTATATGGTTGATCATTGGTTTTAATTTGTGAAATGTATGAATGCACAAAACATTTGGTTTAACATTTGATATGGGTCTCATGCTCTCAACAATCATATCAACACTCATGTTGCTTGGTACAGGCATGTTGTACCCACGATTTCAATCCACCTTATCTTCCTGAGCATTAATGAAATCATTCATTATTCAAATTGGTGTTTGGTATTGTTGGAGGGTTTGGTATTCATCATGGGTAATGACTTGTAGTTCTACGAGCCCTCTAGTTTTTCGTTTTCACCAACTCATTTTACCAATTTATGACAACCCCTAAACTTCGCAGTTTTTGTGACATTAGAGTTTGCATAGACCTCTCTCTGCTACTCGTCTTTTGGAAGCTGAAGCCTATCCCCTGTGATATCTACTGTGTCTATTTGAAAGTGACCATGGCTCCTGTGGTTTGAATTGAAACAAATGACTCTTATTTTTTTATTTTTTTTAAACGCGTAATTGCATACCTGAGACATGTTTTTCAGGAGGTTTTATGGGCAAACGGTTAACAATTTGGGGAAACCATTGGAAACTGATTTCCGAAATGGGCTCATTTACTGTCCACACGAGAAGTTTCTCCAGAAACTGGACCATTTTAGAGATACATCTCAACCTTTGGAGGTCAAGATCTCATCATTTTCGTTTCGGGTGAGGTAAGCATTTTTTGTTTCATTTTTGCTCAAAGATTCATTTGATTTCTCATGTTATTCATAGGGTTTGATCTAAGCATGCCATTCTACTTGTTAATGAGTCTTTATAAAATGTCAAAACGCTATAAGAGACAGAGCATGAACTCTCTGTCGAGAATTTTTCATCACTGTCTTATAAAAATCCTGTAACTATCTCACCTGTCACAAATCGGGGACAATTGGGAGAGTTTCCTGAGCTGAAAATGGTTTTTCCCAGGCCGAAAATACAGTCAACCCGACTTTAATTGTAAACCCCAATTTGGACAGACCAGTGACTAAAATTCAGTGTTTCAACTCACCCAATGGCTATGAAATTAATGAATTTGTGTCTATTGCTTTGAAAACCCCCATGGTTAAGAAATCACGATGTATGTTTTCGCCCAGAAAATCATTGGAACAGGCAGAGGGAGAATTAAAAGGAAAATCTTCCCCTGTGCTTGTGAATGAACCTAATCAGAACCATAATGATAAACCTACTGTAAGGAAAATTTGTAAGGTAAGAGATCCGATAATATAATCCTAAAAAACAAAAAAACCAACTTCAAAGCCATCATAAATTCAGAACTGTCTGGTCCTTCATTTGCTAATTTCTAATGGTAAAAATGATTTTGTTTGATTTTATTTCATTCTGTTATGAAAAAATTGAAATAGTAAGATTTAGTTTTGATTTCCTTTGTTAATAATAAGTAGCTAGACTATTTTTGAATAATAGTTAGCATTATTTTCTGAATATCAAATATGTTTTTCTATCTATAGAAAATTGATGATTATGATGTTGATTGCATGAAGAAAACGCCTTGGATCATACACTTTATTATTCTATAGTTGCTTTCTTTTATTTTCATAAAACTTTGTAATAGATTTTGATAAATCAATTCCTACAGGAATAGTTTCCTGTTATACAATTTTTGAAAAACAAATCTATTTTTGGGGGATTACACTCTATCTTGCATGATAAGAGTTTATAATCCAGAGCTAGTTTAAATATTGGTCACTCTTAGTAGTGAAGGACATCTTTGTTGGGATACATTATGGACACATAATTTTTTAAGACTAATATGGAGAAGTTGTTCACTACTTGGCTTTAGACCTGTGTGATGATCACCCATTATGTTTTCACATCTATTTTATGAAATGTTATTACATTTGAAACAACTTTAGTCTGATTAGTGTATGGTATTTCATATTATTCAGTACTTTAATTATGTTTGTAATTAGTTGTTCCATATTACATCTGTGATCAATCTTTCATTTAAATATTGTTGATTTATGTTGGATGATGGATTATATGAATGCTTTGTATTGAGTTTCCTTTATTATAAATATTCATTATCGTGAGATCACTAGATCTGTACATTTATCAGTATGTTGTTCTATTCTTGTTCCTAAGCACCTTTGAGTTTGTTCTGGGAGTATTGGCACCGTTCTCTTATAGGATTACCTCAGAGGCAGGACAACCTGGAGCATGAATTGCACATGAGGATAGATTCATTTTAGTTGATTAATTACAGGTTAGCCTACTTGTTCTTTAGTTAGATTATTTATCAATGGAATAGGAACAAATTCAATCAGTTTTGACTATTTATCTATTCTTATTTCAATAATATTTGATTAGTATTCTTTAGTTTTTTTTTTAGATTTTAAATATTAAACAGAAACAGAAAAATGTATGTGCTTTCTTTATCTATTTTATAAACACTTTCAAAACCATTTATTTCGCAAGATATCTCATAAATCTTGCAAATTGTATATACATTGTTCATAATCATATGCACATATCTATGTTTCTATTTTGACACATGTAAATTATTAAATTTATATTCGTATAATTGCAACCTTATAGATTAGTTTCATTAATTTCTTATTATTTTTAGGACTTTAGTTGGCCAACGGAGCCATTAAACTCGTCAGGTCATTTCATTCCAAACAGCTTGGATTATTTAGACAACCCCGATCTAGATTTGACCTTCCATTTGACGGTGTGTCATTCACGCCCATCAACAAATGGTGCTAGATGGAGGGTCAACGTAATTTTAATGATTAAATGTTTTACCCCTTATCCTGTCATAATTCCATATTTATAAAGTCTTCTTATGTATGATTTTTAAATGCACTAGAAGGTAGGCCAAACTAACAAGCTGGCCTTGCGTGAGTCTTTATTTCGAATGTATTTAATTCTCCATGGCTCCCCAAATCACTGTGTTGGAACATGATTTCCACTTCTCATTCCCTGATATTCCCAACGAGACAATATCTCGCTTGTCCAAACTCACCTTTGATGGCGGGGGGATGTATCTGCTAAAGATCGTATTAACAAGTTTTGGTGCAAATGCATAAAACATGATATTTCCGATTTAAAGGTTTTATGCAGAGTGTTCGCTTTTACTTTTAGGGGTTGGATTAAACATTGGTTTGAGTCTTTTCCATCATATCACATTTTTTATTGGTTTCAATTTGTAGAGGAATTTTTAGATGCTTTTGAAAATTATGATTACAATCAATTATGTGAAGAATTTCAGAATTTACTAATCAATGACAATTCATCTCCAGAAGGCTTTTCAACAAGAGTCCATCATGTTCTTTGTAAATTTAATCATGATGACATGTAATTTGTACTAAATCTCCTCTATGATGCTTGCATCCCTTTCATCCAGTCATATTCAATCACAAATGATGAATCCATTACAAATCCTATCACTCAATTGCGAGAAGAATTGTGTTCGCAGGATGAGAGGAATCCATCCGAAAATTTTGAACGAGCAAGGGAGGTATAATCTATTGAAAAGGTTCTTACTCATAATCAAATTGTTTTCTCCTCTGAATAATTGTATTTTCAGTCCTCGACCATCGTGGAAGAAGATTTGATGTTGGGTCAAGGTGAATGTACTCATTCTTCTAACTCTTGCTCTAATCCGTATTTAAATTCAGTTATTGAAGAACACTTAGGTGATGAAAACGATCTTAAGCTTTCTAACATTCCAATGAAACTGATTAGAGAAGTAGATATGAAATTGGAAGAAGAAACCTTAAACCTTCATCCACAAATCATACCTTATCCACAGGAAATATTAGATGTTTGTCACGAAAGTTTTGAATTATCTATCATACATGAGGAAAATTTAGATGATCATATTATGTTGAAGGATTTGTCACCAAAACAGAGTGAAAGTTTTAAGGAAAGTGAAGAGGAATGTCTTGAGAATACCATTGTTAAATATCATATCTCAAGAGATTCTTTTCATGTGCTTATTTATGATTCCTTTTACTCTTTATATCTCGATCTCTTCTTAGATTCTGGTGGATGTTATACTTTACCCACAGTATCTTACTCTTTTCCATCACAATCAAATCTTTTCAATATGCCAAAATCTGGTGAAACTAATTCCAAACATAACATTTATGAAGTCAGATTTGATGGTCTTTCACTTTCATCAATCGCATGGAAAAAGGACACGTTGCAAGATGATTTTACATGGTTTATTTTTGAAAAAGACAATGCACTCATTCCTATGGAGATCAAATATTCTACATTGCATATTCGTTCTTTGATTAGCTCAAATTTTAATGTTTATGCTTCACATTTTGAAACGATCAATATCATCAAAGGAAGTGTTCAAACTATTGATCTAATTGATGTCATGAATCCTCTTATGATGTGTTCCCCATTGATATATCCATTTCATCAAAGTCATAGTTTGCATCCTAATTTTTATGACAGGATCTTAGAATGGCTTGAAAATTCATATAGAAAAAATATTCATAACAAAGATAAAGTTGTGTTTGCTTTGTTTCTACCTAAATATATAGGAAGTAAGCATGACATGATTTTTCTAGATCCTCCATATGAAGAAATTGATGAACACTTGGTGAATTTTCAGGAGGATGGGGTACTTCGGCCTCGACTGATGGTTATGTCAGGTCCCCATAATCTTGACAAGTTTTCCAAACTTACTTACACTCTTCCATGCCATTATGACCCATATCACGACAATATTGCAAAATGGCTAGAGGATTCATACATCAAGAAGTTTCAAAAGAATGGTAAGGTTGTGCTTGCTTTGTTTTTAAATGAATATATACGAGGTAATCATAACGTATTTATTTTGTATCAGCAAATACTACATTCTTTTGTTCTGATTTCTGACTTTCTACGCCTCTCAGGATTAAATATGCTCTTGTGGATGCACTAGAAATATGATTTTACTTAGCGTTTTGATATATTTAGTAGTTAGAGTAGGTTTCCTTTAGTTTTATTTCTCACTATTTCTCTTGGTTATAATGCAGTTATGAACACAAGAGGGCACACCAAGGGAGCCATAATATGACTGTTGTCAGGGAAGTCCACTTTAATCCTTTTCTCTCTGCTTTTCGTTGAATATTTCTTTTCAAAAACACAGTATCATCATGAAAATTCTAAATGAAAAGTAAAGAGATAAGTAAATTTGAACTGTCATTTCAACCCTAACCCAAGGTGGCACAAGTAGTACTGCACTCATATTAATAAGGATTTTTTATTTTTTATTTAGTCTCTCTCAAGATATATTTCGCTTGATGGTTTCTGATACACCCTCTTGTAAATATTTTTAATTTTCTTATCCGTTTTGATTTTGGTTCTTTTCATTTTGATTGATTTTGATTTTTTTTCTAAATAATTATGTCTAAGACACCATTTCATTTGTGGAAGGGAATCAAAATTCTCATTCATTAGCAGCAGTTGATAACTTCCCCAACACCTGAGCAGTAAGTGCTAAAACTCATATCAACAGAAGTAAGTTTCTGTTCCAATCAGTGTTTCTTGTTTCTCATTGAAATTACAAGAAGATGCGATTATCATTAACAAACTTCTAACGTTGTCCCTGTTTTAAGAAAAAAAACTCATTTGTACCTTCCCATCCTCGAGATGGTTTCTAAAAAAAAATCTAAGTGTCCAAATCATGATGAAGGTCATCAAAATAGAAGAATAATTTGTAAATGATCGAAATTTTCATTCCGAACTATTGAGATTTTCAGTATCACCCCGCCCTCTTGAATATCATGAAGTTCTGGAAATTATAAACAAATTCTAGAGGGTTGAAAGCACTGTAATGTGTGGGATTTTTTTATAAATCCACCGAGACACTGAACAGGTCTGCTGGCAGTGAGTAAATGCATGCATGATACCAAGGAAACTTCGTCGGGGTATTGAACAGGCCTGCTGGTAGCGAAGCAATGCCAGGTTTAAGAAGATCCTCAGGTATGTCTTTTAATTTGATCAAGTGTGAAAATGTTCTTTATCATGAATGGATGACTCTTGGACAGGATAAAGGTACTAGAGTGGGTTAAATGAAATCTGTGTCGAGGCTATGGACGCCTACTGGTAGCAGTGGCCCTATCAACAGTATCGAAGTCGACTGCATAAACATTTCTACACTCGTAATCTAAATTAGATGCCAAATTACATTTTCTTAGACAGAAATACATCTGATGCTAGTCTGCGTTATTTTCTGAGTTATGATAGAAATGCTTGACCTGTTGTTAACTGTTTTTAAAAATTTATTTCATCTGACCCCCTGACATAAATTTTCTGGTGATGCAGAGATAACTGCTTCACCCAGTATGTCGCCATTATTGGCAGCCACCCATTCTATCAATTTGTATCACAATCAAAGTCACCACAAAGAGATTATATCTTTCTGTAGCTGCCACCACCTTTCATTTTTAAACGCTCATGTTTCTGTGCTTCGAGGCGATGATTGGGTTAAACTTATCTTATTGAGTTTTTCGTTTGTTTTGTTTTTTAATTCATGACTATAAGCATACATTTAAATAAAAACTTGGTTTGGGCTTTATATCTTCTACCTAAGAAATTTCACTTTGAAGGCACCCATATATTGCTAAGTTTCAAGTTTTATGAACTTATTGATTGACTCACTACCACAATTTTTATGTATTATGGGTATCGTGACTTAATTGGATCTATAGTTGATCATTGGTTTTAATTTGTGAAATGTCTGAATGCACAAAACATTTGGTTTAACATTTGATATGGGTCTCATGCTCTCAATAGTCATATCAACACTCATGTCATTTGGTACAGGCATGTTGTACCCACGATTTTAATCCACCTTCTTGTCTTGAGCATTAATGAAATCATTCATTATTCGAATTGGTGTTTGGTATTGTTGGAGGGTTTGGTATTCATTGTGGGTAATCGCTCGTAGTTCTAAAATCCCTCTAGTTTTTTGTTTTCACCAACTCGTTTAACCAAGTTATGGCAGTCCCCAAACTTTGTAGTTTTTGTGCCATTAGAGTTTACACAGACCTCTCTCTGCTACTCGTCTTTTGGAAGTTGAAGCCTATCCCTTGTTATATATATTGTGTCTATTTGACAGTGACCATGGCTCCTGTAGTTCGAATTGAACCAAATGACTCTGAGTTTGTTTTTTTTTTTTTAAACCTGTAATTGCATACCTAAGACATGTTTTTGCGGGAGGTTTTCTGGGAAAACGGTTAACAATTTGGGGAAACCGTCGGAAACCCATTTCTGAAATGGGCTCATTTATTGTCCTAGTGGGAAGTTTCTTCAGAAACTGGACCGTTTCGTAGATATGTATCAACCTTTGGAGGGAAAGATCTCATAATTTTCGTTTCGGGTGAGGTAAGCATTTTTTGTTTCGTTTTTTCTCAGAGATTCATCTGACTGCTCATGTTATTCATAGGGTTTGATATGAGCATGTCATTCTACTTGTTAATAAGTCTTTATAAAATGTCAAAACGCTATAAGAGACAAATCATCAACTCTCTGCTGAGCCTTTTTCATCATTGTCTTATAAAAATCTTGTTGCTATCTCACCTGTCACAAATCGGGGACAATTGGGAGAGTTTCCTGAGCCGAAAATGGTTTTGTCCAGGCTAACAATGTAGTCAACCCACCTTTAATTGTAAACCCCAATTTGGACAAACCAATCACCGAATTTCAGGGTTTCAATTCACCTGATGGCTGTGAAATTAATGAATCTGTGTCTATTGCTTTGAAAACCCCCATGGTTAAGAAATCACGATGTATGTTTTCGCCCAGAAAATCGTTGGAACAGGTAGAGGGAGAATTAAAAGGAAAAGCTTCCCCTGTTCTTGTGAATGAACCCAATCAGAACCATAATGATAAATCTAATGTAAGGAAAATTCGTAAGGTAAGAGATCTGGTAATATAATCATAAAAAAAAACAACCAACTTCAAAGCCATGATAAATTCAGAACCGTCTAATCCTTCATTTGCTAATTTCTAATCGTAAAATGATTTTGTTTGATTTTATTTCATTTTGTTATGAAAAAATTGAAATAGTAAGATTTAGTTTTGATTTCCTTTGTTAATAATAAGTAGCTAGTCTATTTTTGAATAATAGTTAGCATTATTTTCTAAATATCAAATTTGTTTTGCTATCTACAGGAAATTGATGATTATGATGTTGATTCCATGAAGCAGACACCTTGGATTATATGCTCTATTATTTTGTAGTTGCTTTCTTTTATTTTCATAAAACTTTGTAATGGATTTTGATAAATCAATTCCTACGGGAATAGTTTCCTGTTATACTATTTTTTTAAAACAAATATATTTTTTGGGGATTACACTCTATCTTGCATGATAAGAGTTTGTTAATCCAAAGCTAGTTTAAATATTGGTCACTCTTAGTAGTGTAGGACATCTTTGTTGGGATACATTATGGACACATAATTTTTTAAGACTAATATGGAGAATTTGTTCACTACTTGGCTTTAGACCTGTGTGACGCTCACCCATTATGTTTTTGCATCTATTTTATGAAATGTTATTATGTTTGAAACAAATTTAGTCTGATTAGCATATGGTATTTCATATTATCCAGCACTTTAATTATGTCTGTAATTTGTTGTTCCATATTACATATGTGATCAATCTTTCATTTAAATATTGTTGATTTATGTTGGATATTGGATGATGGATTATATGAATGCTTTGTATTGAGTTTCCTTTATTATAAGTATTCATTATCATAATATCACTAGATCTGTACATTTATTAGTATGTTGTTATATTCTTGTTCCTAAGCACCTTTGAGTTTGTTCTGGGAGTATTGGCACCATTCTCTTACAGGTTTACCTCATAGGCAGGACAACCTGGAGCTTGAATTACACAGGAGGATAAATTCATTTTAGTTGATTAATTACAGGTTAGCCTACTTGTTCTTTATTTAGATTATTTATCGTGGAATAGGAACAGATTGAATAATTTTTGACTATTTATCTATTCTTATTTCAATAATATTTAATTAGCATTCTTTAGATTTTTTTTTAGAATTTAAATATTAAACAGGAAACAAAAAAATGTATGTGCTTTCTTTATCTATTTTATAAACACTTTAAAAAAAATTATTTTGCAAGATATCTCATAAATCTTGCAAATTGTATATACATTGTTCATAATCATATGCACATATCTATGTTTCTATTTTACAATTGTAAATTATTAAATTTATATTCATAGTATTGCAGCCTTATAGATTAGTTTCATTTCTTTCTTATTATTTTTAGGACTTTAGTTGGCCAATGGAGCCATTAAACTCATCAGGTCATTTCATTCCAAAAGGCTTGGGTTATTTAGAAAACCCATGTCTGGATTTGACCTTCCAGTTGATGGTGTGTCATTCACGCCCATCAATAGATCGGATCCGTGAAATTTGTTCACTTCAACTCGGGGAAGGCGAGGGTCACGAGGAAGGGAATTGGAAGGAAGGGCCATATTATAGGAATATTTCTCACCTTCAGAATGGGAATGTTGTTCAAGAGAGGGAGATCTAAGGGATTGTTTCAACCACTCGATGAGTGAAGACAAATCACCCTTAACCTCTGCCAATTCTCCTGTAACTTTGTCCTCAAAGGTGTATAAGTGAGAATTATTGGAAACAATTTTAGAGGTTATTCTTTTGAATGTCTACCTTGTGTTGTTTAGATTCATCTTGTAGGTGAAGGAATTATTGGTTATAAGTGGTGGCCATGGGTGGAGGGGAATGGAAGAGGGGAAGTGGGACCACGAAAAAAAGAGTAAAAAATGATGTATATGAGTATGTTCAGTGTGAAAAGAGAAATGCAATGAGATAGGTGTCAAATAAGGGTACGAGAAGGTAAAAAATAAAAATAAAAAAGGTTAAAAATGATAGGTCTCAAAATGATCAAGTGAAAAAGGGGAATCCAAAGAGAGATAGGTCTAAAATAAGGGTTCAGGGAGTTAAAAAAAAGTTAAAAATGAAATGTGTCATAGCGATCCACGTGAAAAGGGGAATCCAATGAGATATGTCTCAAATAAGGGACCAGAAGGTCTCGTTTTTTTTTGGCTCCTTTTTTCCTTTTTCTCTCCTTTTCTTTTTCCTTTTTTTTTGTTTTTTGTTTTATTTCACTAGGGTTTTAAGCAAATGTGAATAACACCATAGTATCGAAATGCCCAAATTCTTAACAGAAAAAATGAAATAAATGTATAGTAATTTTCGCAACCTGAATACAGGAGGAAAGGTTGCAGGGAAATAGATCTTCTATGTTCCTTTTCTGTTTGTAATTTTTGCAACCCAAATGACGGAGGAAAGGTTGCATGGGAATAGATCTTCTCTCTTCCTTTTCTGTTTGGTTTCTTTCCCAAGGGTTAGGGTTTTCAAGGTGCCTACAGATAAGGGTTTTCCCTGTGTTATAGCTCTATGATATACATGCGGGGTCCAATAATAGTACTTGACCCAATATCTCAGGGAACTAACTATGAAGGCTAGACCATACCCTTAGTTGTACTACTTGAATACCTAGGCACTAGAGAGTATCTTCCCGAGTGTTTTTCTCGGTGGCACTATAGCATTCATGTGACCAATTGATTGATCTATGGTTGGTTTCAAAATAGCCAGGGGATCTCCTGAAATACCATAGGAATGTGGAAGAACAAGTCTGTATACATGTATTGTCTGATGCACTACCACTTGAAGGAGTACCAACAATGGTTACAAGGGTGTCCAATAATGTGAGCTTAATTACCTCTTGTATTTTGTGCATGTATGCTTCCCTGACTGAAGATTTATGTGTTGAATGGCATATCTATATAGACTAAATATGTTGGAACACGTCTCTACCATGGAAAAAAAATTAACCCACAAATCCTGCCAAGGAAAGCACTCTGATACCACTTTTTAGGCACTAGATCTATTATAATTGAAGAAAACATAAATATTGGAGTGAATATTGTTGGAGTTACTTCACACACACCTAGGATTTATTTTTCCTAAGGTTGTTTTTTTTTTATTAGTCAAAATTAGTCATTATCCAGTCTCCTATATTTTACGAAAGAATATTCCACCTGGAGAATATTCTCTTTCAGTTGACACTTCAATTTGACTAGTTGAGTTGAGTCTAGATGTTGCATTAGTTTTGTCACCATGCAACATTGGTATCATCACCATGCTAATGATCACTTTCCTTGGGATCATAACCATACTAGCATATTACCCTTGATTCCTTGATCTAATCCTCACTACACTATGTTCATTCAGTTAACTGAAGACTAGTTGACTAGTTAACTCAACTAGGTGGCAATTCACTCTCGTAACTGCTTGAGAGACTAGACTAGGTGGAATTTCACTCCTATAACTGTTGGTGTGTGTCCAGATCACTCTAGACCACCACTATGGTGCATTGGTTCTCCTCTAGTGCACATTCATTGAGTTATACAGAGTATATCATGTGTAACTTATTCATTATTCATTACAGTTAATGAGAATGATTATATTCTTTCTCAATCTCTCTCTGCAAATGTGTGTAGTATTTTGTAGATAGATCTATTATGTGTAGTTTCAACACATTTACATGGTATTAGAGCTGATGGAATTCTAAGCAAAAGATACACCAAAAAACATTTGCAAGTACAAAAGATTGAAGACATCGGAAAGATGGATTTCCAAAAAGAATTCATTCTTACACCTTACAACTACTTTGAATGGAAGGAGAGAATAATGATTCATCTCTGAACCAAAGGATTGTACAGGTTAACCTTGAATACAGATACATAACCAACATCATCCATAGAAAAATCAAAGTACTTAAATCAAATGGATGAAGCACTCAGAACGATTTGCAGTCTTATTTCTCCCAATCTCCTTTTTCACATATCTTCCTGTAAGACTCCAAATTAAGCCTAGGCCACCTTGGAAGGGATATTTGGAAAAAAATATGAGATGAGGGGACACATTTTGGAGGTGGAACTGCTCACGTTGGATCCAAAAAGCTTCAACAATATCCAAGATTTCTTTACAAAATTCAAGGATTTACTGTCGTAACTCAAAGCTTGCAAGGTTGATAAATATAAGGAGGAGAAACAAATGGTTCTCAGCATTCTATCCAAAATTGGTCAAGAATTCTCTATATTCGTATTCACATTCCATTCTGTCAGATTCACCTCTGCAGCCACCTGGAATATGCCTTCTCTTGAGGACTTTATTGAATCCCTGACACAAGAGAAAACCAAGCTCATCAACATGGGAAAAATCAAAGGCCCAAAGGTGCATGCACTTACTGTGAAAGATGGAATCCATCAATATCACAAATATAAAGATAAATACAAAAATAAATCTCATGCACATTTGAACAAGGAAGGGTACACAAAACACTTCATCGATGCCTCCAGATCCAAAGGGGGAAAGGGAAGAAAAGGGGAGAAATGCATGTACTGTCACAAAGGATTCCATTCAGAATCTGCATTCATGCAAAAGAAAATAGATCTAATTTCTCAAATACTTCAGCAAAACAACCTTGGATATTGCATCCTTGAGGGTGAAGAAGAAGAAGCCAGAAGATCTGAATCTCAAGAAAGGAAATTGTATCCATGTCTTGATTGCCATCAAATCCTCTCTCGATGCTTGGATTGTAGATTCAGGAGCATCACATCACATGGCTGCCTCAAAAGCGATATATTATTCATTGGATGCATGCAAAGGTCCTCCTATTTTGATGGGGGAAAATGCTTATGTCGAAGTCACCGAAAAAGAAAGGATTGAACTCACCAACGAAAGCTTCGAGAATGTGTTGCATGTTCCCAAAATTTTTGTCAACCTTATCTTTGTGTATCATATGACCAATTTTGGCACTGGAAATAAATTCATATTCACACCAAATGTTGTGGACATCTATGATATGCAAACCAACTCCAAGGCTGCTACTGGTGAGGTAAATCATCAATCTAGATTGTATACATTTTATGAATTCATTGAACCTGATTCTACTTTACTGCTTCCTCATGCTGATGAAAGTAGTATGATATGGAACGAAAGGTTTGGACATTTTAATTTCATATATATGCAATAGCTTAGCAAGAAAACATGATGGTCTACCATACATCCATTTCTCCAAGGGAGTATGTGAGGGATGTGTTCTCAGAAAACACCTTCAAGAGAAATTCGACAAAGGAAAGTCTCAGAGGGGTTCTGCACATTTAGATCTGATCCACAGTGACCTTATGGGTCCTTTTTGACATCCATCCATTAGAAAAGCAAGTTTTGTTCTCATTTTTGTTGATGATTCTCATTTTTGTTGATGATTTCTCACGTTTTACATGGATCTACTTTCTCAGGAAAAAATCTGAGGTCTTTCAACACCTCAAAGATTGCAAAGCCCTGTTTGAGACACGGTCTGGAAAGAATATCAAAGTCCTATGAACTGATAACGGGGGAGAGTATGTCAATAATGAGATCCATTATCTTTTCCATGAGTCAAGGATTCATTTGTAGCATACAGTTCCTTATACTTCGCAACAAAACAAAGTTGTTGAGAAGAAAAATAGATCTCTAAAGGAGATGACATCTTGCATGTTGCATGCAAAGTTACTACCACATAGACTATGGGCCGAAGCACTTAATTGTGCAACATAAATCCAAAACATATCTCCCCATAGATATGTCAAGGATAAGACCCCCTACGAGGCTTGGAGCAGCCTCAAACTGGAAGTGACCCACTTTCTCATTTTTGGTTCACGTGCATGGACCCAGATTCTCTATGAAAAGAAGAAGGCACTTGATCCATAGAGCACTAAGTGTATTTTTGTTGGATACCCCAATATTTTGAAGGGATATAGGATTATTGATATTTCCTCGGACTGGCTCATCATTGAGTGTAGTGTCCAATTTGAGGAAAGTGTCTTGCATGTACCTCAACAGCCGCATGCATACACCTTCATTCTTCCACCTGTCCAAGATGATGAGAATCCACATGTCGACTCTTTTTCAGATGAGAGTTCTGATTCATAAGACTCAGATGATTCAGATTCAGATTTAGTACAGTCAAATGCAGATTTAGAGCATCCATGTGCAGTTGCAGAGCCAAAGCAGAGGACCAAGTAGGAACAGACTACTCTTCAGTATGAAGAGGATCTCGTTGGTGATCTAGATGATACTAGGAGGACTCGATTTGATTTCAAGGAGCCTCCTATTGCACTCACTACCACTGAACCATTTCCCTCCAAGCATCTTTTCTTGGTTCAGTCTTCAGATCCACAGTCTTATGGCGAGGCTGTTGGAAATCCCTTTTGGGAATCCGCCATGCAGGAGGAGTAAAACTCCCTCCTTAAGAACTAGACTTGGGATCTGGTTCCCCTTCCTTCTGGGAGGAAACTTGTTAGATGTAGATGGGTCTATAGGACCAAGAGCGCATCAAATGGACAGATTAGTAGATACAAAGCCAGGCTTGTTTCCAAAGGCTTTCAATAGGTGCATGGTATTGACTATGATGAGACCTTCACTCTAGTAGCGAATATGGATTCCATACGATTGGAACTTTCCATTATGACAACCAAGGGATGATAATTCCATCAGATGGACGTGAATAATGTATTTTTTCATGGTGATCTCTCTAAGGAGATCTATATGGAGCAGCCCCAGGGATTTATGTAGGACTCATATTTGGTCTGTCAATTGAATAAGTCCCTTTATGGCCTCAAGCAGAATCCGAGGGCATGGTATGCCAAGATGGACTCCTACCTGTTGTCACAGAACTTTGTACGTTGTAAATCAGACCCAAATTTCTACATGCTCGGGACGGTTGATTCACTTATACTTTTAGTTATGTATGTTGATGATTTGTTTATCACTAGTTGCTCGAATTCAACGATTGTTGCAGTCAAGAGGATTCTACATGACAAGTTTCTTATGATGGAAATGGGTCCTCTACACTTCTTCCTTGTACTTGATATCAGTCAAGATGCATCGGGCATCAAATTGTCTTGGGATAAGTATGCATGAGATCTCCTTGAGATATTTCACATGACAGACTACAAGACTGCTCCGACTCCTTTCCTATCATGAGTCAAACTTGAGGATGGAGGGGAGACTCTACTGGTTGAAAACACACTGTAAAGACATCTTGTGGGGAGCTTGTTGCATCTCACACACTCCAATCCAGACCTCTCCTATGTTGTTGGTGCAGTTTCCAGGTTCATGTAGGAGTTGCATGCACTACATTGGAAGGCTGCAAAGCGTATCCTTCTATACGTATAGGGCACCATCACCTTTGGGATTAATTATGAAATATACTCTACATTAGATATCATCGGGTTTACTGATTCTAACTGAGTTGGCGATAGCACCGATTGCAAGTCCACATCTGGTTACTCACTCAATATTGGTTTCGGGCTTATCTGTTGGTCGAGCAAGAAGAAAGTTGCAATTGCTCTATATTCAGTCGAGGAAGAGTACAGAGGGGTAGTTAACATAACCATTCAGGCTATGTGGCTACAACATTTTCTCACTGAGTTGGGAATTCAGTTTCATCAGTCGATCTTCATCTGGTGTGACAACCAGAGCACTCTAAAGTTTTGCAGAGATCAAGTTCAGAGGCATCGGATGAAGCACATTGATATCCACATGCACTACATTCGGGACTTAGTACATGAGGGTATCATCGACCTATAGTTTTGTTCTTTAGTAGAATAGATGACAGACATCTTCACCAAGCCCTTCACTAAGCAGAAATTTCATTCTCTGGGAAATCGTCTTGGAGTGAAGGACATTGTTGCCTAGAAACTATAGTTCTTATTTTTACATACATTGTACCTTGAGGGGGGGTTTTTCCCATTAGGTTTTCCCTCTTTCCTCACTTTATTTCAGTGTATATTTTGTATTTGGGTACCTAACATGGCCTTGTTTCCAGGACCCATTCTTTATTTTCACCATAGTTATGTTCAGGGGGGTGTTGGAGTTACTTCACACAAACCTCGGATTTATTTTTCCTAAGGTTTTTTCCTTGTTTATTAGTCATAATTATAATTATTCATTATCTAGTCTCCTATATTTTAGGGGAGAATATTCCACCTGGAAAATATTCTCTTTCAGTTGACACTTCAGTTTGACTAGTTGAATTGAGTCTAGATGTTGCATTGGTTTTGTCACCATGCAACATTTGGATCATCACCATGCTAATGTGCACTTTCCTTGGGATCATCACCAGATTGGTGTATTACCATTGATTCCTTGATCTACTCCTCACTACACTATGTTCAATGAGTTAATTGAAGACTAGTTGACTAGTTAACTCAGCTAGGTGGCAGTTCACTCTCGTAACTGCCTAAGAGACTAGACTAGCTAGAATTTCACTCCCGTAACTGCTAGTGTGTGTCCATATCACTCTAGACCACCACTATGGCACATTAGTTCTCCTCTATTGCTCATTCATTGAGTTATACAGATTATATCATATATAAATTATTCATTATTCATTACGGTTAATGAGAATTCTCCTATTATTTCTCTCCTTCTTATTCTTTCTCAATTTCTCTCTGCAAATGTGTGTAAGATTTTGTAGCTAGATCTATTATGTGTAGTTTCAACACATTTACAAATACTATCGAAATAATAACAAAGAATAGAAATATAACATCGAAACAACAGAATATATGGAACCACAACACAAAAATAATACCTTTATTGATAGGAAACAATGTTCACTTGCCTCTTCGAGGGGGTAACCTCCAATAGAGAAGATCTTTATTAAAATAATTCTCAAGACAAATCCCTTGCATACCTTCAACTCTTATTTATACTAATTTTGTCTTCTAAAGAACATTCTATAGGAATATATTTCATGCACAGGGGGGGCATGAATTGTGCATCCTGCAGTTTCTTTGACCTGCATATGAATTGGAAAGTTAATCAAACTCCACAACCAACAATCTCCCACTTGGATACTGATCACAACAACTCCACTCTTGTTTTACCTGTTGGACTATGATCCACCTTGGACCTGGAAAATTTCTCATCTTCACCTTCATGCTTAAATACCAACTAAAATTGAGCAGGAACGCAGGTTCTCCCTGGTTACTCCCTTTGTTAACATGTCTGCAGGATTCTGGCTAGTATGTATCTTTTCCAACTTCAATTGTCCATCTCCCAAGATGGATCATATGAAATGTTACATGATTTGTATATGCTTAGTCTTAGAATGAAAATTTGAGTTCTTTGCAAGATGAATGGAACTCACGTTACCACAGTACAACCTTCTATTCTCCTTTTCCTTTCACAATTCTTCCATAAACCTTTGTAATCAAATCATTTCTTTACTAGCCTCTATAGCAACAACATACTTTGCTTCTATTGTTGAAAGTGCAACAACCTTTTGCAATTTTGAAATCCAACTTACTGTTGTTCCACCTATAGTAAAAACATATCTTGTGTTGCTCCTCCTGCTATATTTATCACCTGCCATATGTGAATCAACATATCCCTATAGAACAGTGTATGAACCTCCAAAACATAATGCATGAGTACTAGTGCCTCTCAAATACCTGAGAATCCACTTTACTGCCTCCCAATTTTCTTTACCTGGATTGTTCATATACCTAATCACAACTGCCACTGCATGTGTTATATCTGGTCTTGTATACACCATGGAATACATTAAGCTACCAATTGTTGATGAATAAGGGACCCTAGACATGTATTCTATCTCCTCATGTGTCTTGGGACACATTTCCTTAGTTAATTTGAAATTTTTGGCCAAAGGTGTACTAATTAGTTTTGCATTTTTCATTCTAAACCTCTCCAAAACCTTTTCTATGTACTCACACTGAGGCAATGTCAATTTGTGAATTTTCATGTCTCTTGTTATTCTCATACCAAGTGTTTTCTTTACAGCATCCAAATCCTTCATTGCAAATTAATCAACTAATTTCCTTTTGAGAAAATTTATATCTTGCATGTTAGATCGTGCAACAAGCATGTCATCTACATACAATAACAAGATAATATATATTCCATTTTGTAGCCTCTTAAAATAAACACAGTGATCATAATGACATACACTATAACCTTGTTCTGTCATAAACCTATCAAATTTCAAATATCACTGCCTTGGAGCTTCCTTTAGGACATACAATCTCTTCTTCAACCTGCATACCAAATTTTCATTCCCTTGTGGTTGTTGGATATAAATATCTTCCTCCAAATACCAATGGAGAAAAGTTGCTTTTACATCTAACTATTCTAGATGAAAATATTCTACTACCACAAGACTTAAAATAGTCCTAATTTAAATCATTTTAACAACAGAAGAAAATATTTCATCAAAATCTATACATTTATTCTATGCAAACCCATTTACAACAAGTCTGATCTTATACCACTTTTTTCCTCCATCTTCTTCCTTCAACATGTAAACCCATTTATTCTGCAATGCTCTTTTTCCTACACTCAATTGAACCAAGTCCCAAGTTTGGTTATTTACCAAGGAATCCATTTCGTCTTCCATTCCTTGCTCCCACTTCTTACTCATGTGTCCAATCCTATGATTCCAAAATTTTGTATCCACTCATGTAGAAGCTAAAGAAATAGAATATTCATTATTACCAATACATAAATACAATGTACATACCTTCACTCGTTTTTTTATCACCAGTGATCCTTTGGTGACCTTCCATGCCTTATCTGTAAATATAGATATAAAACCTTCACTTTCCAACTACCTAGTTGAAATTAGATTTTTCCTTATATCTGGAACATGTCTTACCTCTTTCAACAACCATTGGTTTCCATTATTTTGTTTTATTTTTACCTTACCCATTCCAAAAATTTTGCATCGTGCATCATCACCCAAATGAACCTATCCAAAATCACCTTGAACATAATCTAGAAAATGTTTCCTATGGGGTGTAGCATGAAATGAAGCCCTTGAATCTACTAACCAAGACTTGGAAATATTATCTACATAAAGAGACACATATATACGTGGTTCACCCAATGTGGGCTACATCCACCAGAGAAATTTCCAGGTCCTTCCTTTTTATTTTCCAACAAAATGAAGGGATACAACCTACAACACACTCGTTGTAATTTCTTCTTCTTTCTATCATAGACTCCTCTCTCAAAATACAATATTTACAATAATACACATCCACAATACAATTCCCTCATAAAACAAGGTTTCCTTCTATGGAAAAAAATCGTAACATAACTTCTACTGTCATATCTACGACCTTATAATGATCGGCCCCCTCATGGTTGGGGGGGAATCAAATGTATATCATGCATTTTCTTGGACCTGCATATGAATTAGGAAGATAATCAGGCTCCACAACCAACATGTGATCCCATGAATAATTACAACGTGCCACACAGAGGTCTTTAGAGGAAGCTTGTGTGCCCGAGGAAATACAATGCGCGACATAAAGATCGTTGGACGAGGCTCAGAGACAAGAAGAATTGTGGCGAGCTGAACAAAGAGAAATAGAGGAACACATGCACACAGTGCTAAAGTGACAGTGTGAGAAGAAGCATTGTGTGACATGGGTCATGAGGGAGAAACTGAAGATCAAGTAAGTAACTTCTTGCATTTTTGTTTAAAGTTGTTAAGTGATCTTGATGTTGCACAAAAGTTGACGCATATGTTAGCAAACTGCATGGGGGAGGAATGGACAAATAGAGCTATATGATCCCTCCTACTAGAAAGGGATGTGTGCTAGGTCAGTAAACATAAGTGCACAGGAAGAGAGTTAAAGATAACAACTAAAATTGAAAGTTATGAGATGGATGGTGTCATGTTGGATTTGGGATAACATCTTTCCAAAGAAATCATGGGATTTTATGGGTAAATCGAACTTGGAATGGTCTCCCATACAAATTCAATTGGAAAATAAATACAAAATATATCCTATTGGCTGACTAGAGAAAGTCGAGGTGAACATATAAGGGGTGAATATGAAGGTAGATTTTGAAGTGATAGTAATAACGGATGACTTTGATCCATACCTTTCCCTACTAGGCATTGATTGGGCGTTTGACAACAACATTGTGTTGAATATAAAAAAGAGACATATGTTGTTTGAGACAGACATCCTGCATGTGATTGCACCATTCAATCCTAATAAAGGTGACATATACAATGAGTCGATGAATGAATATTCATAGAGCTCCATTATTGAAAATATTTACAATATCACAGGGTGTATGGAATATTATTTCAATGCCACAAAGGATGGGGAACTAAGTTGGAGGAGCATGAATTCATATGATACTAATTCAGAGAACGCCATGGAGAGGTGGAAACATAATATTTATGAAATATCTATAATAAGATGCACCCAAATTACCACTAAACTACGTGAAGAGGAATTTGAGTCCTACCGATTCAATGGGACAGATTTGGTGGATATGTTCATTTCCCAGATGCAGCATATTCCTATACTCCATTAGGTACATTTTAATAGGAATACCCATGCAATGGTCGATTGCGCATAGAAAGCATATCCATGAATGGGCAGTCGTGGAAGACGCGATAAGGGAAAGGTTCATACCAAGGGTAGATATCCACTAATACATGTGTTACTGTGAAAGGAATTAGGTAGCCAAGTAAAGGAAACATACACGAAGAAGATATCTGAAATCTCAACATTCTATGCCAAGAAGACATTATGTCCATCAAATTTCTAGTGGATGAGTGGGTGAGCCACATGATTAAAGGATGAATATTAACACTCTGTGGGATATACAATAGATCAATTTCTCCCATTCAATCCCTCTAACCCCTTATTTAGAAAACAGACGAGTTATGCAAGATTAAGGAATCGGTGGCCAGCCAATATATGCCCCCAGATCCAGCTGGCACTATTTCATATCCTCCATGGTGGAAACCAAGAGGTTGGATCCATGTGAAAAAGAGTCATGACTGGCGAGGGGTCATTGTGCCAAATTAACACTTGGTGAACCGATGCAAGGGTATGTAAGAATCATGTGCGGTGCCCCCTAAAGAATAAGACTTGTGCATGTATGGAGCCCTCACATAACACTACATAGTAAGGAAGTATAAGCCTCTTCATGCAATAAATATTGACCTATCCATTGTATGTTTCCAAGGGGTTGGCATGTTTTGACAGTACCTAATGGTAAATGCTAAGATTAAGTCTGGAGATTATGCATGTTTGAAAGTAAAAAGGAATTGACATGGACCATCAATGTGAGAGGGCAGACAGAAGGTTGATGAGGATCAGAGATAGAATAATTTTGGTGGTGGCCACAAGACAAAACACTCTTCCCACTCTGTTGACAACAAGAGATGACAAGGAAATAAAAGTATTAATGTCCTGGTGGTTCTCGAGGACAGTCATACTACCCTCTGATTTATTAAAGACTTGTAGAATATCTCCCAAATATTATTCCCTCATACTCATATGGAAACTTCCCCCCTCCAGAGTTACTATTGTTTCCCCTTTGAACTCATGGATTCCTATTTCTAGTATGCGATAGGGATTTTTGGAGCTACAAAGAAATGAGAAAGGAAAATTAGAAACGAATAGGGACATAGTCGATGAGAGAAACTTGGCACTAGGGTTCATCCACTAAGATATTGACATTGCTAAGGAGGGATTAGTGGATACAATTTGAAATGGCTTTGTCGAGTAGGAAGCAAGCCTGTAACAAAACAAAGGCTTTCTAGGACCAACAAATACTAGATCCATCTTTACCAAGAAATGTTAGTTTTATAGGCTCCCAAATGGGGAAAGTTGAGGTTGTTCAGTTTGTTGACTATGATGTTAGAGATCCTATACAATTCCCATATTTTTTCTTTCCCAACTACACACAGGTGGTTCGTAGTGCGGATGTACAAAAAATGGCGCTCACATAAGAATGGGTCAAGCCACTTTGATAGGCCGACATACTATCGTTGGTCAACTATCCTCACTTTGTCCACGGGGAATCAATTACCATATGCATTCCATTCCATCTTACTTGCCTACACGGTGGATATTTCTGGTTGGGAGAAAAATAATTGGTTAATGCAAAAACAATCCATCAAGATATCGAATTACTCATGCATGGCGAAAAACATGAAAAATATCTCAGCTCCAAAGATTATGCCTAATGTGTATGGAAATTATGAAATGCGCTAGGGAAAACGTGGGGTGGTGATATTAGAGATCAATAGTCATCTAGTTCAGTTTTCTACCCAAATCCTTGCATGTAATATCTTACAAAAATGCACGAAGGATGAGTGCCCTCTTGGCATCTTTGTAGCAGATGAATGGCGTATGGGAGGTGTCCAGTTAGCCTGGTCTCGGTATATCCTCAATGAATTTGTCGATGATTGCTTGGATGCACCGAATTTTAGGAAGGAATTCCATTATAGCTAGATCTTGTTGCTTCTAGCCATGGTTCTTTGGTGACCCCCTTTAAGATATGAACGTGCTACTATGGGCGGCCCAAAATTTGCACCCCCTGATTCCTCCCATTACAATTCAACAGAGACCCTGTCATTCAGGCATCCAATGATAGAGTCTTTCAGAGATGGTACCAACAAATAGTCCTGGAAACCAACTCACAAGTGCACATCCTGTGTAATATCATCGACGTGTATGTTATTTATCTTTTAATTGAATGCAATTTCCAGAACATTTATATCTATCCCAGTGACAACCAGGGGGATACAATGGGGTTGCTTCCCTTCTCCATAATAGAAATGGATATCCAACAAGGGGTGGCAGAGTAGCTAACACATTTGAAACCAGTTTTGGATGAAGAAATAGACACTCTTGAAACATGCACTAAGCGCAACTAGGATCGAAGGTGGGTCGAGGTTGCCCAGATGAGGGAAAAATGTACAGTCCCAATCGAAGGAGGATTCAAGGACAATAAGACTTCCAAATGGAATTGAGACCTAATTTCCACATATGTAGACCCTATGAACATCAGGTCCATTATTGAACACGATAATGTTGACCAATGGTCACATGCCTCCCCATCTCACAATGCGCAACAATCAGCACAGTCCACGCCTGCTAGTACAAAAAGACAAAAGAGTAATCTAGATGTTTGATTGGTCATGCCCCATATACAACTGGGACCAAGAAAAATGGTGCATAGGATTGAAACTCTGATTAAAACCCTCAAAAGGTAGTTGTTTCTACAACAACTGACCTATACAGAGGCTTCCCACAATGTCAATAATCTTTGTCATCAGTTGGGAGGTGTCATGCCTTCTCCCAACACTCCAACTTGGTCATTGGCCTTAATTCCCAGTTCCACTAGTCATGCATGGGTTCCCAGATTCAACTCCTCATTGCTCCCATCGGTGGGCATGGCCAATATAGACATTCTTTAGCACTAGTTCCTACTCCATCAATGCAAGATTGTATTACTACTCTACTTATGAAATTGGGTGAAAAAAACCAAATGCTTAGTCGGGCTCATGCAAAACTTCAATTGCAACACCAAGTAGATATTGCAACACACAATTAGACATGGGTGCACTATCAACAAGAGGTTTAGGATCACTTAGACTTGCAGCAAGAATATGACATAGAAGTTGCGGCCCATGCAAACACAAAGGTTCAATCTACTGAGAACAATGCCACCTTTAATGACCTCTTAGGGATGGCTGAAAATTTGTATGCACGTATATTGAACACCTCGGGAGAGGCTTGGGACATTCCCCCTTGTATCAAACTCTTAGCTGTAAATACCCTCCTACAATATTTATAATCATAGAATAAAATACTTCGCACATGGCTTCAACAGACAACACTAGAGGAGACATAACTGAAGAAGAGAATTGTGACAACCGAAGTAGCCATTCGGGATGACCATAATAGATTGAAGAAATTTTTGGATGTGTTCAAATTCAGTTCCACCTTATGGAACAATCTCTATAATCCCCCATAATTGATTTCTATTGATGATAGAGTTCACGTAGTAAAATTTTAGGTTTCCCAACAAAAGAGCACATTAGCTTCTCTATATCCAAGCGAGTGCCAAGCTGCGATGACAACCATTGCGACCAAGAATAAGGATATTAATGCAGCTAGGGTGGAGTAGAAAACCATTTCAGACTTAGCCACTAATTTGACCGATAAGGCCTTAATATTTTATACTTAGTTGAAGGCCGCGTAGCACGTTGCTTCCCATATTATCAAGAATATGGAGACAATGGACCTCACATCTCTCCAGGTTACACGGGTTGATGATGATGAGATCGTTCAAATCACCAAGGAATTTCATGACACCCTTAATGAATATGATCATCGATTCAAGGAGTTCCTTCAAAAAGTTATGAATATGTTTTCTTTTGTCATGTCAGTTACTCCATGAGGCCATTGGCTTGAGGAAGAGCCAAATAATAGTTGTGGGGGCCTGTTCGGTCAAATTTTTGGAATAGATATTGTGTTCATGCACAAACGTAGTTGTGTGCTCACTACATTTTTTCTATAATTTTAAGCACACACCAACAAATTCATAGTAGATGGCATGATGCACGTGTGCCAATCTAAGTGTTACTATGCACACCAGTCTGAGTTCTACTAAGTGAGCCAAAAATAAAGAAGATATCGCATGCATGCCAGAATCAAGAAGATACTATTCTGGAAATATTCATGAATGAATAGGTTAGTCAACACAGGAGATCATGGAACAATGAATGAATGAGATGGCAAGTTGGTTAAGACTACCATGAATCCATAGAGGATACATGGGTTGCATGTGGATGGAAGAAGCATGCAAAAATGGTAGTTAGAAGAGAGAATGGAGCATACTTGAAAGTGATAGAGCGCTAGAGCAGAGAAGAAAATAAAAGGGAGAAATGATGAAAAAAAGAGATTTGGTTAGCCATTTAGTTGGTTGTTGATTATTGATGTTATGATCATTGTTGTTGTAAGAGTTCGTTTGTGAGTTTGGTTTTTGTAATACATGGAGAGTTTGAGAGAAAGTGCATGGTTCCTTGTAATGAACCACTATGAGAATGTATAAGAGCACATGGCATTGTTTATGAAGTGTTAAGTCTCTAGGTCTATGTATGTGACTGGTTCAATGAATATAATAAAATCTTCAATTATTCATGTCCTTTGATGTCTTGATCATGTGTCCAATGAATGTATGCGATACTATTATCTGTTGTTAATTGTTAATTATATTGTAATGGAATGTATGGATGTCAACCTAAATGGATTCCCTATGTAATTAACCCTCCATCACCAACATAAGACTCCGGTGCGTGTTACTTAAAAATGCATCGGTGCATGTCCATTCAAATGCACTGGTGTGTTTGTTTACCAACACAAGCACTAACAAAAAACCCTCCGCTACAACCTATGCACACCCAATTGTTTTTTATTTATATGGAATATCTGTTAAAAACTCTGTTTGGAATAGTGATGGTTGTAGCAGAGGTTTTTTTGAAAATATTTCCAAATCTTATAACACTAAAACCCTCCGCAAAAAGCTCTACTATAAGGTGTTCTCCTTGTAGTGATAGCATTCCATAATGGCATCAAGAGATAACTGAGATTTTGTGTATTTTTTAGAAGGAACTACCCATGATTTTTATGGACTTGCAATTCCATATTCTAATTCACCTACCTAATATGGTTGAACTAGTTTGGGTGCTCTCATGTCATTCGATGTTCTTCTTAGGGAGGTACATGAAACAATTGAAGGAGTTTGTTCGACAAAGGGAAAAACTAGAGGGTGTTGGGTAGGAAATTTTGGATACAATTTTGAGGAAAATATTAAGCATGGAGGATATGTGTAACAACATAATAAAGGAGAAGATAAGAGAAGAGTGCGTAGTAAAGGTGCATCCAATATTGAAGTGTGCAGTAAAAACATATGTGGAAGTGAAAGAAAGAGAATAAAGTAGGAGGATAAAATGGGTGAAAAGGAAGGACAATAGTTCAGCATGCAAAAGTAGAGAGATGTGAAAAAGTAGGAAGAACAAGAGTTGGAAAGGAAAAAGTAGCATGCAGGCGCAAAAGAAGGAAAAGCACCCCTGAACAACGAGTCAACCCGAGTTGTAATGAGTCAAAATGAGTTGTAATTGGTTTTTGGGGTTAAGCAAGTAGGGGTTTGAGCCATAAAATCCATGTATAAATATGTAATGGGTTGGGTAGAATAGGTTATTGACTTCGTTCGAAAGGAGAGTGAGAGAATAGATTGAGGATGAGAGAGAGTCTATGTATGAAGGTTTAGGGAGAGTTGTAGAGAGATGCTTTCACTGCAAAGAAGCTAGGCAAGATGGCGAGAAAGATATCATGATAAATATGTTGTAAGTGCAATGCGCAAGACTGGAATGATTACAGAAAGCATAATAAATAAGCCATCCGTTGTGGACATAACCAAAATTTGGGTGAACCACGTTAATTTCAATGTTTACTTGTATTTTCATGTGATTGTTGATGGATAATATGTTTATGTGTGTTACACTAGATCTGTTTATTATATGAACACTACATTGTAGTTATGAATGTTACAGTGAATGGTTTTATGTTGCAATGTGTAGTATAATGGCACTATATAGCTAAATTTACTAGGTAAACAAGGAATAAAAGACACAGGATAATACACACATAATGGATTATTAAGAATGAATAATATGGTCACCTCTCATCTCCTCACTACTGTAGAAATGTGGTTCCTAAATCCCCAATGGATGCCTCGGGTGAGACTTCACTTGCAAGCAGGTGATGCTGAAAGGGTCAGTGTCTGAAGGGTTTTGTTGGTTAAGATAACTTGAACCTAGGGTCTTACAATTGTGTACCAACAAATGGTTATGTTGTCGGGACCTAGAATCTGTGATTGAGAGAATGTTTTGGATGTTGATTAAGAAATAGATATCAAGATGGCTAGAAGGGAAGGAATGAGAATTTTCTTGAAAAAATAATAGAAACCCTCAAATGAGATACGAGCAATGGATGCAAAGGTATGTGTACACAGAGTTGCATGCGATTTGATTTTTCTAGAAAGGTGGAGAATACTAGAAGATACCAAACTACAGAACCGAGGAATTGGACTCCTAAGTTGGTAAGGAAGTTGAATTTTGTAAGTAATAATACTTCTCGTGCAGTTGATTTATGGTTAGAAAATATATTGGGAGGTTATATTACAGAATTGGCAGTGGATTGTATCCAGTCATACAATGTTGCAGAGACAGATTTATTCAAGGGTCCACGCGGAAGGTTTATGAAATCATTGGGTACTTGGATAAAGATGTTTTTGTGTGATAATTGCGTGATGACAATGGAGTCTGATTGCTAAGGGGATTCATGAACATAAGGGAACTGGGGGATGACAAGGGGATAATATGAAGGTAGGAGATCATGAAGGAAGAAATAAGGGAGGGAGTGAAGATGCAGAGAAACGAAGAAGGTGTATAAGAAGAGGAGGACGAGTTTGGAATACTTCATAGTGGAAGAAGGTATAAGAGGTAGAAGACTGGGGCTAAGAAAGGAGAGTCATGCAGTGAGACTAAGGGAAGAGAACCCTACACAATAGTCTAGATAATAGAAATCACATACATAAAAGGAGAGGAAGAGAATTCTCAGTGTAGTCCTATAATAGAAGAACCAATAATCCCTACTTAGATTAGATCATGTGTCGACTCCATGACCCTGTGTGTATCACCTCGATCTAAAATCACATTTAAATATTTGTCGAAATCACTTGTAGCTAGTAAGGGAGGAAAAAGTAGCAGTAACCAAAGCAGTAGAAGCGGTGCGTCGAGTCAAAGTCAACCATCATTGACAAAGGACACAAAACAACATGGAAGGGGTAGACAACACCCTAAGACTGCCTGAGTTCCAGGGAGTTGGGTCGGAGGACCCAGACCAACATCTATTTGTATGTGAGACAATTTGGGCAGCAATAATTTCCAAGATGAGGCTATAAATATTGTGCAGTTCAAGACAACATTTAGGAACTACGCACTATTTTGGTACATGAAATTGCAGAGTACCAAACCTACAGGAGAAGAAAGGACGTTAGTAGATATTAGAAAATAATTGTTGAAAGATTTCAAGAAGACAAAGTTTGAGTCATAGTACATTATAGAATTGAAGGAAATCAAATAGGTGCAGACTAAATTAGTTTGGGATTATGACCAAGGTTTTAAGGATCTGATGGGTAGATTGGCATTCCATATCCCTCATAAACAACACCAAGAATGGTTTATTGCAAGACTTCTACCACACATCCGCATGACGTTGATTCAACAGAAGGTTGTGCCGCATTGTGAAGAATTAGAAATTGGAATGAAATTGGAAGAATACCCTATAGGATAAAGTGGAGGGATGGCGCAAGTCTAGACGCAGTTAGTTGTCTTGGCAATTCAACTGGAATAACTTACAAAAGGGAAGGAGAAATGAGAATAAGTCTGGTGTACCAAGTGTAGTAATGAAGGCCACCATAAGGAATAATGTCCAACACTCACATACTATTTGGCGATTGGAGCACTGAATCCATTACAAAGAGCGAGATATTGTGAAATATGCAAGAAATGGGGATGTCATCCGACTGAGTGTCTGTTATTGCAAAAATACCATAGTACATCAAGGAACTTATTTTTCAACTTTTACAAGTCAGTCGGGCATGAAGAGAAGGATTTATGTGCATTTGATTTTATGAGAGAGCACACTTCATATATGTACATGATTAAGGAGGAGAATGTTGCAACAGAAGGAGGTGGTCCACAATATAATAATTAGATAAATTTTAATATATGAAACAAAGGAAATTTTGGCAAAGGTCGAGGAAAATAAATTTTTGGCAGAGGAGGTATGAGACCAATAATATGTTACAATTGTAATCAACTAGGATGATTAGCTTGTGACTATTTGAATCCATGTACAAAATGCACATATTGTAGAGCATTAGACCATGTGACAAAATATTTTCCTCAACTACTAGAGAAGTGGTAGGAAAGAGGGAACTAGAACTAGAATCCAAATCATAATGTATAGAAGATATCAATCGAAAAACACAATGAAGGACCTAGGATAGTAGTTGTTACACGCGGGGGATATAGAACATGGGTTGATGCGACGAATGGAGGAAAGCAAGATGAGCAATGGGTAAGGAAATCAGCAAGACCTATGCCAACATTTGACCCTAAAAAAGAAGGGGATATGTATTAGAGGGAAAGAAAAGAGATACTCATACTAGATTGGAATAAACATCATATGTGCCACCTTTCTACGATCGTACTATGCCATAGAATCCAGTGGGGAAGGAAAATACTCTCAGAGAGTTTTTGAATAGTTGTGTAGAGTTGATGAAAGATGAAATTGCATTGAATGCATTATGTGAAATGATCGATCATTGTGCATAAGAAAGGGAAATCCCTATCACACAGAGGGTAGTGAATCGGGTACTACACAAAAAGGGGACCAACAGAGAATTCAGATTAAGTGCACGAATTGGGGAATATGATGTGGATAATGTTATTTTAGACTTCGGTTTGGATGTAAATGTGTTACCAAAGAAGACCTGGGAAATGATGGGAAAACCCAATTTGATTTTGTCTCATGTTCAGTTGAGATTGGAAAACCAACACAATATAGTACCCATTGGCTGATAGACGAGAGTGCTTGTGAATATATATGGAGTGCGCAGTGTAGCATATTTTGAATTCATTGAGATCGTGGATGATAGTCAGCCATATCTAGCATTGATGGGACTTTAATGGGCCTTTGATAGCCAAGTGATCATTAATATAAAGAGGAGGGAAATGATATTTGAGTTAGGAGACTTGAAGGTTACTGCACCACTAGATTTGACAGAAGGGAAAAGGTACATAGAGTCAGCAGAAGGGAGAGAAATTGACAACCTATATAACATGACTACGCAGATGGATTATTATGTTAACCCCACTACAGATGGTGTGCTAAGTTGGAGAAGTATTATCTCATGTGCGTTAGATTTAGAGGAAGGTTTGGAACATTGGCAACATAAGATGCATGAAGTATAAACTAGATGATGTGCACCCATAACACGATCATTGTGTTGGATTGGAACAAAGTTATGTGATTAATTCATGTATGATGGATTGACTGATATAAGATTATTTGTAAAGGTGAGTGAGTTGCAATTACCTGAACAAAAAGTATTATTGGCACTAGATGTTGTCCTGAAAGCTACTCCAGCCAAGTGGTGGGTTGCACACAAAGAGGGAATGGAAGACTGGTTGCATTATAGGAGACTAATGCAAGTGAGATTTGGTACCGAGTTAGAGAATATTGCATAGAATTGTATAGGGATAAGTTACCCAGCGAGTCTTTGCAGAAACATATGGAGTGTAGTACCAAAGAAGGAATGGATGCATAGGTTTATACATACACTAGATACAATTCTGAAGAACTAGTACTTGGAACTGGAAATGCACAGAAAAGAAACAAATTGGGATGATCTGATTCAAAGGTTTAAGGTAACTTTTACTTTTGAACATGAATTTCCATTACTAGATGTAGCGTTGCAGGTCATTCGAACCAAGATATTTACAGAAGAAGGGCTGATGGAGATGGTACCTGTGTGTAGTGTGCACAAAGATTCTATGATTTCCCATGAATTATTGGATTGTTACAATGTCGCTAAACAAGAACATGATGAGGAAGATCTAAGGAATGTGAAAGTACCTGAAACTGAGGGAGAAATCGCAGTAGAAGGGCCAAAGATTGAATCTGTTCCATATGCACAACCAATTAAGATGTGAAAGGTAAACATTGGGATGACAAATAATCCAAAGTTTGCGTAGATAGGAGATTATTGGAGTGATGAAAATGTGGATAGGATAGGATATTTATTGTTTGAATATCAGGATATATTCCCAACTACATTCTCTAAAATGAAGGGGATAGTTGGCGAGTTAGGAGAGATGAATATCCCTTTGAAAAACGGTGCTAAGCTAGTGCGAAAAAGACCGTACATGTTGAATCTAAAGTACAAAGAGAAGGTGAAAGTAGAGATATACATGATGTTAGAATTAGATATCATTGAACCGATGGTGGAATTAGAGTGGATAAGACCAATGGTGGTACATGATATGAAAATAGGGGGAATTAAAATTTGTGTAGATATAAGGAAGCTAAATGATGCATGCCTACACGATCCATTTCCAACACCGTTCACAAATGAGGTACTAGAGAATGTAGGAGGGAAGGAGGCTTATTCTTTCACAGATGGATTCTCAGGGTATAATCAGATAAATATTACACATGAAGACATGTATAATACTACTTTTGTGATGAAGTGGGGAAGTTATCAATACACAGTGATGCCCTTTGCACTGAAGAATGCACTTGCAATTTTTTCAAGAGTTTTGGTTGAAGTCTTTAAGGAATTTATTCATAAATTCCTTGAAGTGTACTTAGATGATTGGATTGTGTTTAGATTATTGAAATATCACATAGAAGTACTCAGGTTAATGTTGGATAGGTGTATACAATGTCATATTTCACTAAATCTAAAGAAATGTTTTTTTTGCATCGCCTTTTGGAATTTTGTTAGGCCATGTGGTATGTAAGCAGGGATTATTAGTGGATCCTTCTAAGATTGTAGTGATTTTATATTTAAAACAACCTACATAAGTCAGATAGTTGAGAGAAACTCTGGGTCATACATGATATTATAGAAAGTTCATTAACAGATATGCATAAATTACAACACCTATGGAGAAGTTGTTGAAGAGGAAGCTAAGTTCCAGTGGAATGAGTATTGTCCAAAGGGTTTGGATACACTTAATTAGAAAGTAGTGCCCACGCCAATTTTGATCTTCCCAAACTGGAAGAAGGAGTTCCATGTTCATGTAGACACGTCGTCCATATCTTTGGGTGTAGTACTATCTCAACCACAGAAAGGTGACATAGATCACCCAATCACTTGTGTAAGTTGGAAGTTGTCCATAGTAGAGAATAATTATACCACTACAGAATGAGAAGGATTGGCAATGGTATATGCTCTACAGAAGTTTAGACATTATTTATTGGGTTCTCATTTTAAGATGTATACAGACTATTTTGCACTAAAATACTTAGTGAACAAGCCAGTGTTGGGGGGGAGAATATGTAGGTGGTTATTGATGTTTCAAGAGTAAGATTTTGAGGTTGTTGTGAAACCAGGGAAGTTGAATGTAGGACTAGATCATTTGTCACACATACTATCAGGACAAGATGCAAGGAATCCAGATGAAAGTTTTCCAGATACACAATTATTTGCAGTTAAAATGGTGGATGACTACTTCGCAGACATCGTGCAGTTTTTAAGTACAGGAATGGCCATGTCAGACATGACAGTCACGCAAAAGAAACAATTAATGGTTAAAGCAGAAGACTATCAGTTAATTGCAGGGAATTTATACAAGTTAGGTGCATATGGAATATTGATATGATGTGGGTTAAATCTTGAAAGGCCTATGATACTCACAGAAGTGAACGAAGGGATTATAGGAGGACACTACATAGGTAAAAAAATTGCATAGAAGATTTTGTGCACAAGGATCTAGTGGCTCACACTTCATAAGGATGCTAAAGAATATTGCCAGGCATGTGATGTATGTCAAAGGGTGGGAAATCCATCTAGGAGGGATGAGATGCATTTACAACCATAGCTTATGTTGCAAGCATTTGATAAATAGGAAATATACTTTTTTCGACCAATAAATCCATCTGCAAGAAGATCAGGAGCTAGGTACATAATTTATGCGATAGAGTATTTGACCAAATGGGTAGAAGCAACACCAGTCTTAGACTACATTTCAGAAAATGTTGTGTGATTTCTATTTGAGAATGTAGTCACATGATTTGGATGCCCGCGCATACTAATCAATGATCAAGGAACACATTTCCTGAATAGGAGGATTGCAGCATTGACTAAGGAGTTTCAACATCATCATGAAAAGAGCATGTTGTATCACCTCAGTCCAATGGGACAGTATAAGATTTTAATAAAATTATAGAAAATGCTTTGACAAAGATCTGCAATGTAGGAAGAGATATCTGGGACTTTATAATTCATGTAGTATTATGGGCCTACAGGACTACAAGAAAAAATTTGAAAGGATAGACACCTTTTAGGTTGGTATATGGATAAGAAGTAGTGATGTCAATGGATTTTATTGTGCCTAGCCTGCATGTTGCGGCGATTACTAATATTTTAGACTCTGGTGAAGTAGAGGAGATATTGTCACAGTTGGTAGAAATAGAGGAAGATCATTTTGTTGTAGGGTTCCATCAACAAGTCCAGAAGGCAAGAGAGAAGGCATAGCATGATAGACACAACAAATAGAAAAAAATTCAAGTGGGAGAATTAGTATTACTCTATGACAGTAAGTTAATGCAACATCCACGAAAGTTTCAAATTCATTGGTTAGGACTATATGTGATTCAGCATGTGACAGAGGCAGGTATTGCGTAGTTGGAAACCTTGAATGGAGAATCCCTTTGAGGCATGGTAGATGGAAGTTGGTTGAAACTCTATAGAGACTGTCGACTATCTGCATAAGAACACATGTATCATAGTAGTTGTACTATAGTATTATGTTAAAATACAAAAAAACAAAAAATAAAAGTAGAAAAGGAAGAAAACAAATAAAAAGTGGGAAAAAAAGAAGAAATACAAAGGTAGATAGGAAGAAGTATCGTGCAGAAAAAGGGAATATTACATAGATAACATAAACAGTGCAAAGGTAGTGAAGTGTGTGCAAAATTCAAGCGTGGGACATGACTGTTAAGGGAATTAAAGCATGGAAATGAAAATCAAAAATCCATAAATGAAGAAAATCATTGGAGATGCATAGTCATAAATAGAAGGCACTGCAGAGGATCAAGACAACCTTGCAGATTGAAAGAAGAATCCAATGGAGGATTTGGCATTAATGCCATAGTAAGGAAATTATTGATTGCAGAATATGACCATATTCTACACTTACTTCGGGCGCGAAAACAAGTAACACAATTGTTGAAGAGTTATAAAAGCGCATAAGGGCCCGACGTGGAAGGTTTATTTGCATTTGAGAAGAGATGTGAGCAAACATAGCATACTGAACTAGACCAAAGCCTAACCACAAACAACATAGAGCAAGTAAATAAATCATTCACAGAGAACAATGGCACCAATAGCCGCAACACGTAAGCAAACAAAAAGACCACGAGTTGCACCAGTGTTCGAGGAAACACCCAGAGATTTGGATTCATAGAATAGATTTCATAGGGATTATATACCACCAAGGAAATACATCGCTCCACAAGTTAGAGTACCTGTAGATAGAAAATACCTGTTGTTCACACCAGAAATACTACCTAGTGTAATTGTTGAAGGGGACATGTCAGGAAAGATTGTTTCCTTGAAATTTGTAGACCACGACATAACGGATGAAAAAAAAAATCCCGAGATGTCACATGAGAAATATTTGTGCACAAAAAGTGTACCAGGGACAAGAGAAATCTTTCTTAAACTACAGAGTTGTGCGGTAGGACTAAAGAACTCAGGAATACTGAATCTGCTAGAGATTCCACATTTTGGCTGAAGTCTAGAAATAAACGCCCGTGTCAAAATGTTATTAAATTGCACCCATAGAGGAACATTTTTTCTAGACCCACTAGTATCCATGATACACAATCAATTGCATGGATAACATGCTTTTCGAAAGCAGGAGTGGATTCAACGACATTATTCACAAACAAGGCAAGGGAGAAATCACTATTGAAAACTATGAAGGATAAATTCAACACCTTCAAAGGGAAGAGGAGGTTGGATGTCACAAACATAAGTGACGATGTTGTGTGATTTTCAACACAAGTATTGGCCTGTAAACTATTGAGAAAATGTTTCAAGTATGAGGTGACAACCATAGTGATCGTGGTGGCGGAAAAATGCATAGAGTGGGTCCAAATGAATTGGGACACATTTTTGGTAAATCAATTTTTGATAGACTAAATAGAAGCCCAAGAGAAATGGATGGAGTTTCATTATGTTTGGCTTCTCATCCCAATCGCACTAGTTGGCTTGAAGGAGCCTCATGATTACCGATGTTTGAGAAATCTATAATAGGTAACATAGTTGCATGCTATGCAAACCTATGGCATACGACAAACAAGAGGTGAAAAATAAATAAGAATGTCACATTTTGTGTCTACTTTGATATGATCAGACACATAGTAACACAAATGTCGTGCATCACTTCCAATATGATAGAGACTTACCAGGATATTGCATGATTTAAAATAGGGATGCACCTTATGTACATCCAATCCAAACGATACATTGCGCGCTAGTGGCTTCCAACAAGCTACAAGTTCACAATGGACGATGTATTCATGATCTCCAATGAATGGGAGGAAGAGTAGAAAGTTATAGGGGAACAAACAAAACACCCAGATGAAGAAGAAGAACAAGACAACGAAGAGGAATACTTAGATGATGGGAAAGGAAATGGGAAACACAACTGCGTACAGAATATGTTGAAGACAGGACCATTAGCAGAAGGTTCACAACACATAGTCCCAAGAGTACGGGTCAAACGAAAAGACAAGGAGAAGGGTCCAACTGAAACTCCGCACAAAAAGAGGAAATCCCACAAAGTACCACTGATCTGTAATATGAAAGACAATAACATGGATAGAATCAGCTTCCAGGTATGGGATTCCACAGAGGAGGCCATGGAAGAAGCAACACAGAAACAAGATGAAAAACACCAAAAGATGAAAGACTAGTTAATTTCGATACAACAATTCTTAGAGACAGTGAGGATAGCACTAGAGAAAGTCTTGGGTGAAGGACCAACAACGAGCCTGATTGGGGAAGCAAGGAATACTAATCCATTCATGTCAGAGTTAGCATTCAGTTGCAGAGTGTTGGAGATCCAGTTAAATGAAGTAGACTTCTCGAATCCAGAACTACAAAAGAAAATGAAAACACTAAGTCACATGAACATATTGGTGTCATGGATGCTTATACAGGTACTGCAGATCTTCTAGATCAGTATTTTGTAGAAGATAAGGCTCCATGAAGAGTTATCATCTAGAGAATTGATCAAGGTGAAAAACAAGAAGGAATAAACACAACAAAAGTATACAACTACTCTGCAGGAGAAGAGCTAAGTTGAAGAAAAATTTGACAGAGCACTGCAAGAGAAGAATGAAGCCAAGGAAAAGGTAGAGAAAGCAATAAAATAAAAGGATGAGGTCGATCAAATGGCATAAAAAATACAAATGGTCGTGAAATTTTTTTATAAGGAGAACCCCAAAGTCCCAATAGTAGTAGAGGCCACAATGGAAGAACAGGTCTCAAGAATCGACAAAGCCATTAAAGGATTCCACACAAGGATTGAATACTTACAATTGTGTAGTACATTGGGAACACCACCAGAGGAGAGGGAAGAAAGATAAAGAACCGTTATGAACGCAGTAACAAATATCAAGAAGTTGGATAAGAAATGTGCAAAGCTCTATGAGGAAAGTGCATAGATCTGGATGAACCTGATGGAGGATCCAGAAATGAAGGTTGTGTAAGCCATATTGACGAATGCACAGGAAAAGGCACAAAAGGATTATGAAAACACAAGTATGTTGCCACCAAAAGAGCACATGACGACCATCTTGGAAAAAACGCAGTCGTATGATGAAATAAAAAATATATGGGACCAACAGAAGGTCCTCCAACAATGATTAGTATCATTGCAGGATGAATCACTAAGAATGATCAGGGAATTGGCAGTTGAATAGGGAAAGGTGAAGCAGGGAGTGCACGACAATGAAGAAAAATCAAGACCCTGACTACGCAAGTCGTAGAACAGATTGTGGAACAAGAAGTCAAATTCAAAAAAGAGGTCAGAACAAAAAAATAAACTTCCCAAAATTTCATGGAAGTATGGAGGAGCATGACACAACAAGCCTGAGTGGATCGGGATGAGCCACGGGTGAGTGTTGGGGGCTTGTTGGATAGGAAATTTCAGATACCATTTTAAGGAAAATCCTAAGAATGGAGGAGATGCAAAGTGATAGAAGAAAAGAGAATACATGAGAGAAGTGTACAATAAAGAAGATTCTAGGATTGAAGTGCACAGTAAAATCATACTTTGCAGCGAAAGCAAGAGAATAAATCAGGAGAATAAAGAAAGAGAATAAATCAGGAGGATAAAACAAGTGAAAAGGAAGGGCAATAGTTTGGCATCCAAAATCAGAGAGATGTGCAAAAGTAGGAAGAACAACGGTCGGGAAGGCAAAATCAACATTCAGGCACAAAAGTAGGAAAATCACACCCAAACAACGAGTCAACCTAGGTTGTAATGAGTTATAATGAGTTTTAATTGGGTTTTTGGGCTACGCAAGTAGGGTTTTGAGCCCTAGAATCCATGTATAAATATGTAATGGGTCGGGTAGAAAAGGTTTTTGACTATGTTCGAAAGGAGAGTGGGAGAATAGACTGAGGATGAGAGAGAGTCTATGTTTGAAGGTTTAGGGAGAGTTGCAGAGAGAGGGTTACACCATAAAGAGACTAGTAAATATGGGGATAAAGATATCATGATATATCTATTGTAAGCATAGTGCGCAAGTCTGTAATGATTACATAAAGAATAATAAAGAAGCCAGTCGTCGTGGGCGTAGCCCAAATTCGGGTGAACCACGTTAATTATTGTGTCTACTTTTCTTTTCATGTGCTTGTTGATGAATAGTATTTTTATGCATGTTAGAATAGATCTGTTTATTATATGAACATTGTGTTATAGTTATGAATGTTAGAGTGAATGGTTTTATGTTTCAATATGCAGTATAATGTCACTATATAACTTAATTCACTAAGTAACCAAGGAACAAAAAACACAGGATAATGCGCACAAAATAGATAAGTAAGAATGAATAAGATGATCGCCTCCCATACCCTTACTACTACAGAAACTTGGTTCATGCAACCCTAGTAGATTCCTCAAGTGAGACTTCACTTGCATGCAGGTGATGCCAAAAGGGCCAGTGTCTGAAGGCTTTTGTTGGTTAAGATAACTTGAACCTAAGGTCTTACAACTACATGCCAATAGAGGGCTCTATGGAAGAGGGGTACATAGTATAAGAGTCATTATATTATGCCAATGAGTACATCAATAAAATAGATGACACACCAGGGGAAGTGGTTTGAGGCGACTGTTAAGCCCTAGACAAAGCCCCATGTTAAGTATACATTTTAAGCCCTAGACAAATCCCCATGTTAAGTATACATTTTAAGCCCTAGACAAAGCCCCATGTTAAGCATAAAATCCCTTATTAATCCCTAGATATTGAATTAATACAATTATAGTGTTGTATGTTATCTAGAACCATTCATTGCACCCTTTCATTATAATTGTGCCCCTTTGTCTCCTATATATATACCAAGGAGATCTAGTCTTAGTAATATCTTATCTCATCTCATATTGTATTCTGAATTGGATATATTGTAGAAAGAGGATTCTCCCTCAAAGTGGATTGTATTCATTGAATTACTACCATTTTTAAGGCATTGGATCATAACATTTGGTATTAGAGCTTACGCTCCTAGGGTTTTTCTCCTCCAATTTAGACACCTTGGAATTTCCCCTATAATTGTTTTTATGGGTCGTTTAAGACTATGAAATTTGGAGAGACTAAGATGAAATATCAAGGTACAAGTTGTAAAATTTTCAATGTATGGTTCCTTATACATTTGGAGATATATTCTATGTAATATAGGGTTTGTGATTCATCCTAAATTTAGTTTTAAACAAGTTATTTTAGGATTTTTTCTATAACTATTTTTCTGGGAAGTTTTAGACAGTGAAATTTTGTGGAAACTGAAGATAAATTTCATAGTATAGGAGGTAAAAATTTCAATTTTTTGTTCTCTACACTTTTGGAGAAATGATCCATGAAATACATGTCTTGTGACTAATCCTGGAATCAATTTTAAAAGAGTCATATTATAAGTTTCGTTGTAACTTTTTTTGTGACATTTCAGACTCTAAAATTTCCAGAATCCTGAGGAGACATAGAGAATTACATGTGAAAAAATTTACTATGTTGAATCATTATAACTCGTGAGATATATCTTGTGGAAGTTGGGATTGTTTAGTAATCCTGAAATTAGTCTTAAACAAAACATTTTTGTATTTGTTCTATAACATTTTATTAGTGAAGGCCCGAGCTGTGAAATTTTTAGGAGTTTAAGAATCCATATCATATTACCATAGGATGAAATTTTAGACTCCTAAGGGTTCCAAGTCTAGAGATACATTAGTACAAATGTCAAACATCCATACATACTCCAAATTAAGGGTTTGAAAGGTACGTAACTTACAATTGACATAACTTTTTATGGGAAGATATGTTTTTGGTGATTCAAAATTTGTGATAAAGAGGGAAAAGAGGAGAATTTTTTTTTTCTCACATGGATCCAAAAATTATTTCACCAACTAAACCCTTATAGATTTCAACCATCACTCAAGAAGAAAGAGAATAAATATTTCACCAGATTGGGAAGATGGAAAAGAAAATTGATGGCGTGGAAAACAAGATGGATGAAAATATGAAAGTGATAGAAAAGAAGATGGATGAAAGTTGGAAGAAAATGAAAAAAAATTAGGAAACAAACTTCCATGCTAAACCTTCTAGGAAAGAAGAAGACATATTTAAAGAAAAAAGTAAATGACAAATCAATCACACAATACACTGATATTTTACCCTAAAAAACCAAATGGTAAAACCAACATTCCTTGAGAGTATTTCCCTCTTATTGTCTTATTCATTCAGAATAAAGGGTTACATGAATAACCTTGGTATACACCTAAGACACAATTTCCATCATACCCTCTTTTTTACACAAGAACAACCCTACATGAAATTCAACTTACATCTGCATGACCAATAAACTTTACTAGATTGATCTAGAGATTTGTGATTTATGATTATCTTATACAATGTTATAACACACCTTATTTATAGGATTTAAAATAGGAAAATCTTAAATAATGGTGCCCAAAAATGGTTACAGATTCACGCAGATCATTGGCTACAAATCCCATGAATCTTGGGATTTTGTTACAATTGACTACCAACCGAAATACCAGTAGACCTCCATTTGATCTTCATTCAGTTGCCACATGAGATCCTGATGAACTCTTTTCACCTGACCTCTTGACTTGATGTTGATCAATTCAACTTAAAATTTTCTCGATCAATCACTTCGACCTTCAAATTTCACTACAAAGAATATAACAACCCAACATTCTCCCACTATTTGTCTTCTTTGTTAAAACATGAGAACCTGTAATTATGTTCACATATCTAGGGAAATAATTCCCATTTCCTCTATACACCAAGAGAAATTCACAACACTCGTAGACTTGGTCAAAGCGTCTGCTATGTTTTCTAGCATGTCTACTTTCTCCAACAACACCTTGTTACTTTCCACCATGTCTCTTATGAAATGGTATTGTACATCAATATTCTTCATCTTGGAATGTTATGTTGGTTTCTTTTTCATAAATATTGTACTTTGACTATCACAATTTATCTTCATAGCTCTCTTCTCAAACATGATCTCTAAACACAACCTTTGCAGCCTTACTACTTTTTTTCTTCCATGAGTGGTTGCCATGTATTCATCTTCTATTGTTGAAAATGCTACGACCACCTATCACTTACTCATCCAACTAATTTCTCCACCAAACAGATTGAAAAAATACCCATTGGTTGACCTTCATCAATTTAGATATCCAACCCATTCAGTTTCGACAAAGCCATGCACATCTATTTCATTGTAAGCTCCAGGCTTCCCTTGGAAAAATATAACATAATATTTTGTGCAACACCAATACCTAAGAACCCTCTTGACAACTATTCAGTGTTATTTTCTAGGTGTCAACATGTATCTTCTCAACACTCCCACTACATGGGAAATGTCTAGTTGAGTGCATACCATCACGTACATTATACTTCCAACAACACTTGCATAGGGGACACATGCCATGTCCTCTATTTATTTTTGTTTCTTTATACAATGTTCAACAATTAACTTTTCTCCCACAGGAATTGGCACCTTGATTGGTTTGCAATCTTGCATATTGAAACACTTCAAGATTGTTTTAATATATTTCCTCTGATTCAACCAAATATTTATAACTTCCCAATATATCTTGATATTTTTTCCCAAGATGAAGTTCGTTGCACCAAGATCCTTCATGTTGAACTTGGAGGATAGTTGCTTCTTCACCTCCTTTATTGCATCCATGTTGTTTCCAACTAGAAAAATTCCATCGACATAAAATGCTACATATATGAAACACCCACCTTCTTCCTTGGAATATACATAGTGATTAGCCTTGCTTCTCACAAATCCAAAACTAAGGATGTACGTATTAAAATTTTGATACCACATCCTTGACAATTTCTTTAGACCATAAAGGGATCTTTTCAACTTGCATACTAGCTCTTTCTTTCCCTTTACTGCAAATCCTTTAGGTTGTTTCATGTAGATTTCATATTCCATGTCCCCATTTAGGAACGTCGTATTCACATATATTTTCTCTATTTCAATATCAAATGTTGCATCCAAAGACATTAGTACTATAATGGAAGTTAATGTTGAAAGAGAGGGAAAAATATCACCGAAGTAGACTCATTTGACTTAGGAGTATCCTTTCTCTACCATTTAATCTTTTGATTTCTCAACATAAATTGTTTGATTCATCTTTTTCTTGAACAACCACTTGATACTAACACGATTTATTCCACAAGGTAATTTGACCAAATCTCATGTCTCATTCTTGTGCAAGGATTCCATCTCTTTGACCATGGAATCCTTCCAAAGTCTACCCTCTTTCGAGTTGACTACCTCTACAACCGACTTGGACTCCCCATTAGTGGCAGTTAACAAAAAAGTGGAACTAAAATTGGGTGGACTATACCTTTCTACTAGTTTTCTTACTCATTCAGATCTCCTTACGTTTCAGGTTGGCTATTCCACCTCTTCATCTAATTTAGTCGACTCATCTGAATCATCTTCTTCATTCCTTGGTTCAAAACTCACATTTTGTGGATATTTTTCTATTTGAACCACTTCATGTTCATACTTACCTCCAACTTTTTTGAATACCACATCTCAAATTCACATTTGTTTCCTTGAAACATGATCCCATAGTTTATATCCTTTCATTACTTCTTTGTATCCAATGAAAATACACTTGACTACCTTCTTTTCCAGCGTGATCCTCTTTTCCTTGGGAAAATGCATAAATGCATCACAACCAAATACTTTGAGATGTGAAAGTGAAGGATTATTCCCAAACGATACCTCAAGTGGAATCTTGTCAACTAGCACTAACGAAGGAGACATATTCACCAGATATTTTGTAGTGTCGATTGTCTCTACCCATAATTCTTGTGTGAGCCCTGTTAGCACTAGGAGTCACCTTCTGATTGCAAGGAAGGTAAGCCCAGTACCCATCATATTATATGTGAAAGTATGAGTGTTTTTTGAAAGGTCGAATTGAAAAACTTGAAATGATAATATCCTAACTCGGAAACATGGCTAACATGTACCAGCAAATAAGGTCTTGACTAAATTCAACCAGTAGTTTGGGAGTAAATGTGGATAGAAAGAAGACTTGAATAAGAGGAATGTAAGGGCTACTGCAAACATCAGGTCCAAAAGAGCCTAAGGAAGAAATTTTCTTAAAACAAGATCTTCTTGAAATCAAAAACTAAGGAGCTAAATAAACACCATGACAATAAAATGATCAAACATCCATCATATCATTACCATAGTTATCCTTATCCATATGAAGCATTCAAATATGAACATTTAGCATTAGAAGCAGATAGTTTGAAATAGAAGCCAATTTCTATTAGTCAAAAAGTCTTAAGTCCAGTACACACTAGATCACAGCCACTTTATCCAAAATAATACAGTTTAGGGAGCCTTGCTCAACCATCCAAACCTATTAAAGCAATTGATCTATCTATTTATAACAAGAAAGGGAAGCAATAGTTGGAGGTACGAGCTGGCCTCTTTTCATTAAAATCTCTAAAAATTTATTTATTCTAACAACTAAGATAACAGTCTATGTTATAAAATAGGGAAGTGTTGGTGACTAATCCAATCATGCTTCTAACTACTTTGATCCTCTTTTGCTGCTCAGCTCCTGTTTTTCCATGTGTCCCTTTGGAGCTTGTAGTTGTCCTCTGAATGCCAACTGCTACTTCTGTCATTTACTCCATCGTTAACTTATCCAAAACTGTTGGCTTGGTCTTCCTAGTTCCCTGGTGTTTGCTGGCAACTCCCTTGGGTAGAAACTCTGTGTAGCGCCCCATAAATGGAACAAGGAGAGAAGGTATCGCCACTGTGTTGCATATCTGCGCCAAAATTTGTCCTCTGTTGCAATATTGAGTAGCGCTTGTAGGTAGCACCCTTGTGTTGCGCTTGTGTGTAAACCTGCTCCCTGCTAAATATTACGTAGTGCCTATATGCCAATTTTGCGCTCTGTGAAATATTACGCAACGCCACTTACATTGTGTCTGCATATGGGTTTGGGTAGCTATGCCAAAACGCATCGTCTTTGACTCTTGAATGTGTGCAGAGCAGCTTGTGTCCTTCCATGATGACAAAATCATTTTACTTAGGTGCCTTTACCACTAAGTGAAGCTAGCACTTAGCAAAAGTTCAAAATTCATATAGCTAAACGCCTAGAAGCCTGTATAGGTGGAAAAACTAGTATGTGCATATCAGTTAACCTTCCCAAAAAGGAACAATTCTCAAAAATGGGGTTTACCACTACCAGCTA
>ML779681.1:1240571-1262772 GCA_009831015.1 Picea engelmannii | reverse complement strand
AGACAGTAACTACCATCCTGGCTGAAAATCCAACCACAAATCAATCATTGGAGCCCTTGTGACTTGAGAACGTCTCTAATGAAAAATGTGATAGAATATGCATCATAAAAGTCGTATAGCTAAAGTGATAATCTGTTAATGTGTTCCTCGAAAAATCCGAAATGTTTCGATACAGGAACTCACCTTCTCCATTTTCTCCCATCCTAGAACATGCTTGCAGCATCTAGAGTTTAAGCTTGAATCATAAAGAATTCGTGTGTCCATTCCTTACAACAAGCCTTCCATTGGAAACACAGAAGTGCATAAACTGAATAACTGGTCAACTGACCTGCCCTTTTGCTTCAAGCACATGGTCAATGAAGAATGGAAGCAAATACAAAAGCTGAGAACTTCTATCATCTTTTCTGACTGGGTTCGGGCGAACCTGAGAAAACTTGAAAATAAGAATTGAAAACCAAATTAGATTAACTTGCCAACCGTACAAAAGCAGTTTAAAAAACATCCCCACTGGTTGAGGCTACTAATCTGACATTATTACAAAAAGATAACAGAAAAGGGCTTTCGATCATTCTACTTACTGCCGCTGGGTTGCAAGGTAAATCAGAATCTGAGGAGCAAGAGCAGGTGACTCCACAAAATGAGATTTGGATGCTTATACAAAAATAGCCAGTTATAGAAGCAACCCATTTTCCTAATACAACATTTGTTTAAGGGATCTTCAGGAACTGGATTAAAAGCTTACCCTGAGAGCTTGCGTGCCAAACAGAAGAATGCCTCGTCAAAGTTGTAGTTACCTTTTGCAGATATCTCATAGTACCATGTGAAAAGTAAGTTGCTTGGGTTTCACTGGCCTATTCGTCAGATCGACCTTGTTTCCGCAGACAACAAACAAGCATAAAAACAAACAGCCATGAAAACAACAGAAGCCGGCAGATCCACAGACAAAATCTGGAGGTGATGGCATGAGTGGGTAGGAATAACAGGGATGTGCAGTGGGGAATATAGGCATGGGAGGGGTTGGGAAGACTAAGCAGAGAAAATAGACCAAGTCTTCCCAATCGTCCCAGGCCTAATGCCCCACACTGCACAGCATCCCTGTAACAACCCACAACGTTCCCTTCTCTACTGCTGCAAGGTAAATGGTTACTTTGGTAACATCCATATAAATAGCAGATGGCGCACAGACTCACTCCCTTCCTTCTGGGATTATCAGTGAAATTGCCAAATACAATGTTCCAACTGTTAAAACATGCTTCAAGTACTATTGGTCAAACTGCTTTGAACAGAAATTCAAAGATGCTGTTACATTCATTTGGTGCTGGGAAAAGAGCAGCTATTGTACAAAATGGGCAGCTATTATACGACAAATGGAGCAAACCTCGTCTTTCCTTGGTTGCAGGTGAAGAAAGGAAAGTGGTCAAAAGAAAATCACGAGGAATGCATGTAGAGTGCTTTGAGAACGTTGAAGCAGTTTTGTGCATTTTCTTTCGAGGGTACCGCGTTATTTTTCGATTAAAAAACGCCTTCCGTTAACCACTCTTGACACAAGCAACTCCTCAAGTGATTATTTTACTTCTTGTAATGGCTTCAATTTGGACACCGTTTCCATTAGGAGGTGAAATGACATGGTTGGAAGAGAATATCAAGATATTCTTTATTTGAGAGATTATATACGTAGTTTTTCATAAATAACGTTGTGTCCAACTTAGAAGTCAATTCTAACACTCAAATAAAATGGAACAATCAAATTATTTATATTAGTTTATGGTTTTATGTTCATAATAATTGTATGAGTTAGTTTTTAAAGTTAGTTTAGGTCCATCTTAGCATCTTAACTTCTAATTTATCACTTTTAAATCTATGAAGTACCAAATCTTTTTTTAAATGCAAAATTGGAGGAAAGGAGACATCTTAATCCTTGAGAAATCCCAAATTAAAATACTTGGTATAGCAAAAAAATGCTTCCTCTTCTTCCAATGGTTGTATTATTTTTATTGAATATTCACCTACATTAACTATATGTTCAATTTTTTCCCATTAAAAAATTCATCTAGAATACTATACTAGATATAGTATTTTATTCCTTCAAAAATCTTTCTATAAGAAGTTAAAGACATATTATGCATAATGCTACCCTAGTACCACTACCTTCCCTCCCTTCTTGGGGTTTGACCTCAACAACATGGTAGAGATCAATATTCGTAATAATAAATAACTACCCTATGAAAGCATGGGGCATGTTTATGTTATTGCCAATGTATTAGCCTCTGTGATTATTTTATGTTAACAATAAGGTTGTTATAACTAGCACGGCTTTAAAAACTTCTTCAAGTGATGCCTCCCCATGGAAAATGTTATCTTGAATGTTTACATATTTTTGCAAGATTCAATCATTTCATTCTCTTAACTAATATGTATAGCTCCATTTTCTTCCACTTTTTCATATTTTAATTCTTTCACCTATTATACCAATGGAAACTCATGTGACAACTAGGTTTGCACAATTTAGGAATCATACTTCTCTAACTCTTGCAGAAGTTTCTTTCGTTATGAGGAAAATCTCTCTATGGCCAGGGGTAAACCACAACGGACGAAAATGACTGTAGAAATCGACTCTACTCCCAAGTATGCTATATAAACAAATATGCTAACAAGAAAAGATAAAAGGCCTACCGTGTCCATACGTTTGATGAAGTTCAATGTTGGCCCTTGACCAAGTTTTCAGAGATCCTTGGTCAAGTTTGACCTATTTTGGGACTTCGATAGCCAATCGAAGGAGGAGCGCAAGACGAAGCAGCGATCGCGGGATCTCCGCCCTTTTGGGTCCATTTTGGGATTTGGGATTATGTAATGGGTATGGGATGTCGGCGCATGGGTTTACCCATGTTTAGACCTATTTTGTAAAGTATAAATAGATGTCTAGGCAATGTAAGAAGAGATCAGTTATGAATGGCTAAGTGCTAGATCTATGTGATTGAAGGATTGTAAGTGCTATGTGCATATTGTGTGAGACTTGCAGAGCTAAGTGCAAGTCATTGTAAGAGGCTGTGGAAGGCTGCGTGCTTAGATCTACTCGGGGAAGGAGGATCTAGCGAGCTGCGCAGATCTCCTGTCCTACGCGGAGTAGGGTTTTGAGGCTATGTGCATGTAACTAATTAACATAAGATAATAAAGAAGAAGAGTTGGTGGACGTAGCCCCAGGGTGGGTGTGAACCACGTACATGATGTGTTGCTATGCTTTGTGCAATGTCTTGGTGTGTTTATGTTTTTACTTGTTAAGTGTTTTGATATAGATAGATAGATCTATTTATACTTTGTGCCAATGATGTATATGGATGTTAGATCTGACTTATATGAATGTGCTAGTGCCTGAATCTGCTAGATCCAACCTACTTCTCTATGATAAGTGCTTAGATATATCAGATTTGAATGAATGATGTGATGCTCTGTTTTATCTGTGGAGTAGATAGTGGTTAAATATTGATGAACTGTGGGTGCTAAGTGCTCTGTTAAGTATTACAATCACAGATCGATGTCCCAGCTAAGGTTGCAGACACCTGAGTCCTGCAACCACCCCTTCCTCTACCTCGAATGAGACTTCATCTGCTTTGCAGGTGTTGTTGAAAGGGTCGGTAGTTAGGGTTTTGTTGGTGTGTTGTTGTAGCATTGAACCCTGGGTCTGCCTCTATGCCAACAAATAATTCCATTACCGGGACTTGAAACTGTGATTGCTGGCAATTGAGGAAGAAGAAGCTTTGTGAAAAGATCCAACCTGGAACTGTGAAAGATCTGTGCGTAGATCTGTCACCCTAGTACACAGTACTCTGCTTAGTTTGTGAAGCTCTGTGCCAAGAAAAGAGGTGAGATCTGAAGAAAAGAGGTAAGATCTGAACACTTTGTACTCTAATAAAGGTAAGAATAGTGAAAAGTTCTAGATCTGAAATCTTTGTGCTTTGTAGAAGTAAGATAAGTGGAATTTTTTGTTTCAAAAGTATGGATCTAGGTATGTTTGATAGATTTTGTCCTAGCTTGAAAACTAGGGCACTAATAGATGAAACAAGGTTTGTATGTGTAGATATGATAATAATAGTGAAAGATATGTTATACCTATGCATAGAAAGAATGTTTGGACTAACAACTGGATGCAGGATCCTAGAAAAAAATGCTTGTAGGTTAGATACTATGACCCTAGCGCGCAATACAGGAAGAGATGGGAATCATTTAAAAGAAAGAGAGGATTAACCCTCTGTTACAGTTGCAGAAAACCAAGACATCTTGCTAAGGAATGCCCTGGAAGAAGACCTAGTTGTCTTTGTTGCAAAGCTATGGACCATGAAGTATTGGATTTCCCTAGAATGATTGCTAAGATTGAAGGAATGAACATGAGACAAGGAAACCCTAAGGCAGATCCAGAAACTATGATTATGGCAGAGCCCCAGAAAGAATCAGAGAAAGTATTTCTACAGATAAAAGAAACCCTGAATGACCACTGACATGTCAGCTTATCATAGATCTTCAAAGAAAAAGAATGCCTTGAAGCAAGAATAGGAGACTTCGACATTGATTGTGTTCTAGATTAGGAAACAAAGGTGAATATCATGACAGAAAGAAATTGGGAACTTTTAGGCAAATTTGCTATGACTTCTTCATTAGGAGGAATAGAGATATTTAGAGGAAAGCTGATAAACCTATGTGGAAAGCTCACTCAGATTTCTATGAATGCCAATGGAACTTCAACAGAGGAAGATTTTGAGATTATTAAACTTATTGAGAACAACACCCCATTTACCATGTTACTAGGAAAACCTTGGATTGAAAGAGATCGGGCCAGAAGGAAAGAAGAAGAAGAAGTTTTAGAGAAGAAGAAGCAAGAGTTAAAATATTTCATGACTAGAAGGATCACACACTTAATTGAAGAACATGAGAATAGATCGAAGCTATTTAACACTAGAGACCTAGATGTCGAAGTTGCAAGAACACTAGAAGACCCACAGAATATTGAAGTACCTATTCCAGCTAAAGAATAAGTATCACCCTCGAATCTTAGGAAAGAATCTCAACAATGCGAAGTAACTATGCCAAAAGAAGATAAGAATCAGAATGGAAAAAGTCATACTGAGACAAAGCTCACTGGGAAGAAAGCTAGAAAACTAAGTAAGAAGAGAGCTATGATCGACAAGTTACAGAAGGTTCTAGGAGGAACTTCGCAGAAGGAAAATTTGCAAAATTGGAGCTTCGTCGGGATAACAGAACAACGTCACATGGCACTTCACCATGGCAAAGCAATATAGCCATTGGGAATAATATAACCATTCGGCTGACCCTACGAATGGGTAGAAAGGAATTTATGGTTCACCACCAGACCGTTGAACCACGCTGTAATGGAAAAGAATAGAGTTAATGAAGGCTTCTCGACCGTTGCAAGCAATCCATTGCCAAGTTATCTATTTATCCTATTGCGCCATGCACCAAGAACACTTTTGCTAACCGTGAATCTGAGCCCGTAGACTTGTTGATTTTACACAATGATCATTGCGTTATTTCCCTCTATCCCATTACAGTGTCTAAGTTACTCCTCGAACCCAAGATTTTCAACCCTGAGCGTGTATGTCGGACGAGTTCAGCGCTGCAGAGAAATTTGTCAAAGAAGTTATGATCAACCTCATGACTGAAAGAGTCATGTCAATGTCTGCAGGTATACAAGCTTCATCGACGAGAATGGTGCTAGCCTCTCCATCGACTGCTCGCAGATCAGGGCCATCCCGACCAACAGTAGAGAATAGAACCAAGCACAGAGATGACCTAGCCAACGCGAAGTTGATTCCATCCATATTTCCTGATTACATCCCGCCTCTGGCTGGCCCGGTGAATCGTTATAGTGTGCCATGAGATTTTGAGTACACCATAGTCACTGCATACCTCCCGAAGGGGATACGCGCAATTCGAGCAGGGCAGGATAAGATCACAGCATTGAAGTTCAGTGACTTCAACCTTGGAGATCGCAATATCTATGGTATGCTCGCTCGATACAAGTACCTAACTAGAACAAAAGGGAAGAACTCAAAGATCATCCCTTAGTCATGGATGATGAACCTCGCGCAGTCCACCCTGCTGAATGTCATGAAGATCCCACACTTCAAAAGACACCAGGAAGTCAACGCCTGTGTCAAGCTGCTACTATCGTGTTACCATGGAAACTACTTATGTCTAGACCATTGCATTATAGTTGACCCAACATTGATCCACAGGATCATAGGCTTGAGTATGAAAGGAACTGACCCGCAGGACTTTTATCCAGGAAAAGACGCAGATCGCGCACTAGCACAAAAGATCAAGGATACATATGGAGACGTTGAGAAGGGAATAAGAGGCTACAAGGTAGCTTCCATCCAGAGTGGTGTTGTGCGCCTAGCATGTCAATTGATAGCTAGAAAATTAGTAAGGAAGAATCGACCTACGTAGGTCACCGGCTTTGTCGTTGACCTCGCAGGGAAGTGTGCGGAAGGCCTACAGATGAACTGGGCGAAGTACCTAGTTAACCAATTGGAACTAGATTTTTGAGAAGCACAGGATCAGGGTTATGAATTTCATTTCAGCTGGCTCATGGTCCTCATTGCATTTGTTTCCTAGGAGATGTCGGAAGGAGCGACCTTCCCCAACATAGAGTCATTCGAACCGCTTGCCGCGAAGTTTTCTACCCTATGGTATTCAACTGATATGAACAAACAATGGAATTCAAATAATGTGTTCCATACATACTACCTCCAGCTAAAGAGAGCCATCAAATCTGAGCCTCACAGGACCCCGAACACCTTACATAGGTTCCAACCACTAATGAAGTTCAGCGCATATCGACACTTTATCTACATTACAACGTGAGAAGATGAACATAAAGAGCAGCTCCAGTCATATTACAAACTCATAGAAGAAGACCTTGAGGAGATCACCAAGGAATGGTCTACTGACCTCCTTATCCCCGCCATCCTTGTAGAGATATTTGATATTGACAGCCCAAAAGACACTCATAAAGAACATAATACACACGAAACCAGCAGGCAGAAGAAGATTGAGGAGGTCCAAAAATTAAGCAGCACCTCGGGGAAGACTGCTTCCATGTCACCTGATCAAGGGGGTGGTGACAAAGTAGAAGATGAATAGAGACCGAGCGAAGTAACACTGCCCAAAGATGAGTTTGACCCCTTGAAGAAGAGGAAAGTTCCCCCCCCCGAAACCTTCTTCCCAGAAGAAATCGAAATCCACCATGACCAAGATGTAGACTGTACTCACCTCCGATGACTTTGACTTCATCATAGCAACCCTAAACGATGCTTCACTTAAAATAGTAGAGAAACAAGGAGCGAAGCAGGAAGAAATGTATGATAGGATTGAAGTCGGACTCTTATGGGTACAACAAGCTCTTCAGTCTAGCCGCACAGTCTCCATTGTGCCTCTGCCATCGGGAGAACCAGAGTTGGGAGATGAGCCAGCCCAACTCCACCGACTAGTGGATATAGTCGAAGCTCACCTTCGACGAGCATAAGAGGAAACAAAACAATCCACCCAGGCTATGGCACAAGAACAAGGAGTACTTGTAGAACAATGTCGAGCTGCAGAATAGAAAAATATTGCTGTCCAAACAAAGTTTGATGAAGAAAAAACACAGATACAACAAGGAAAAGAATATGTTCTCGTGGAGCAACTCGAAGTGAAAGAAGCGGTCAATAGATCACTTCTCTCTATGATAGTCTTATAAATAAAGGTAGAGGATCGAGTCACGCAGTAAGTAGAGTAGCTCACATAATTTATTCAGCAGCTACAACAATGCATAGCAGACTTAGAGATCCACGGAGTGCCCGAGACTCCACAGGATGTAAGGGATCAAAGAGAAGCAACTACTCGAAGCGCAGTTGAGAGAATAAAATCCCTTGCTATGGAATGTAAGAAACTCATTGATCATAGTGCCCAGACCTATGAGAAACTCACTAAGAAACCAGAACTAAAGTCACTAGAGTCGCAACTCCAAGAGGTGAAGTATCAAGCTGAAACGATACAAGTGCAGTTGAAGCCCCTGTCAGCTGTGGAAAGAATGAAGTGATCCCAAGAGCAACGCACCACCCAACAATAGATCCACACTATCCAGAGCAGAGTTATGGAAGTAACTCAGAGGCTCCAACCTATACAAGATAAGGCTTACCAATTGTTCACAGAGGTCGAAGGCCGAGGAGAAGAACTGGAATAGGTTGTCACTGCAACTGAAAAAAGCCTAGAGGGACCTATGAATGAGGTAGTCATCTAAGAGTTCGTTGCACAAGAGGCCATGGCACAACAACAAGTTGAAGAAACTCGAGCCAATATCAAGACTTTCAAAGAAGAACTACCCAAATCAGAATGACTTGGGACGAGTCACAGGTGAGTGTTGGGGGCCTGTTGGCCCTTGACCAAGGTTTGGGAGATCCCTGGTCAATTTTGACCTATTTTGGGACTTCAACAATCTGTCAAAGGAGGAGCGCAATATGAAGCAGATATCGTGGGCTCTCAGCCCTCTTTTGGGTCCTTTTTGGGATTTGGGATTATGTAACGAGTATGGGATGTCGGCCCATGGTTTTACCCATGTTTAGGCCTATTTTGTAATGTATAAATAGATGTCTAGGCAATGTAAGAAGAGATCACTTACGAATGGCTAAGTTATAGATCTATGTGATTGAAGGATTGTATGTGCTCTGTGCATACTTTGTCAGACTTGCAGAGCTAAGTGTAAGTCATTGTAAGAGGTTGTGGAAGGCTACGTGCTTAGATCTACTCGAGGAAGGAGGATCTGGTGAGCTGCGCAAATCTCCTGTCCTATGTGGACTAGGGTTTTGAGGCTTTGTGCATGTAACTGATTAATAGAATATAATAAAGAAGGAGATTTGGTGGACGTAGCCCCAGGGTGGGGGTGAACCACGTACATGTTGTCTTGCTATTCTTTGTGCAATGTGTTGATGTGTTTATGTCTTTACTTGTTAAGTGCTTTGATATAGATAGATAGATCTATTTATGCTTTGTGCTAATGATGTATATGGATGTTAGATCTAACTTATATAAATGTGCTAGTGCTTGAATATGTTAGATCCAACCTACTTCTCTATGATAAGTGCTTAGATACATCAGATCTGAATGAATGATGTGATTCTCTGTTTTATCTACAGAGTAGATAATGGTTAAATATTGATGAACTGTCGGTGCTAAGTGCTTTGTTAAGTATTACAATCACAGATCTGTGTCCCACCTAAGGTTTCAGACACTTGAGTTATGCAACCACCCCTTCCTCTACCTCAGGTGAGACTTCATCTGCTTCACATGTGTTTTTGAAAGGGCCGGTAGTTAGGGTTTTGTTGGTGCATTGTTGTAGCGTTGAACCCTGGGTTTGTCCCTGTGCCAACATCCACCGTTGATCCCTTGACTCAAAGCAATAAACCTGCAACTAGTCCTCAAAAACCATGTAACGCAAGAATATGGTGATAATATATGATGTTATCATATTCAATAACATAATCCATCAACATTCATAACAAATACCTCCATGGAATAATAATTCAAATATTTGCAAGATGTTAATTGGATGAGAAAAGAGTATTTGTATTAAGATATGATTAGCAGGAGTGAATAAGTTACAGACTTCTGTGTCATCACAGTTCGAAACCACGAAACTAAGCTCCTTCTAGCTGGACCTCCACCACTTCAATCCTCCACCAAAGGCAAGCTCATATAAGAGAGACAATGAAATTCTCAATCAATAAGGGAAGAGCTTGGAGGTTGAACGTTGTGTTCAAACTTAAAGGACAAAGGGATGCAAACTCAATGTGAAGTGAATAATTCCTCCACAGTAACTTTTCTCTCAAAGTTGAATTATTTCTCCTCTTTTCCATAGCTCAGATTTGGCCCATTTATAGCCTTCAAGTGGAACTAAAGGGTCGATTCAGAACATTTCCAGTATATGCAAGGCCAAGGATCATTGTTGGCCCTTGACCAAGTTTTGAGGAAATATTGGTCATGTCTGACCACTTTTGGGACTTCGACAGGCTTCGACAGGCTGAATGAAGATGGAGCGCCCATGCAAAGAGGAGATCATGGGATATCACCCATTTTGTGGGCTTGTGGACCCAACAAAGGGTTTACTAGGGTTTATGTAATGGGTTATGGGATGTCGGCCCATGGTTTTACCCATGATTAGGCCTCTTTGTAAATGTATAAATGAGTAGTAGCTAAGTGATGTAAAGTAGTTATTGATTGGCTTAGTGCATGAATAGTTGTCTTTGTGCAAGAGTATATTCAGACTTGCGGAGCTAAGCGCAAGTATTTGGTAGGTTTCTTTGTGCACAAACGTTGTAAGGCTCTGTGCATTGTCCTGATTTTGGGAAGGAGGATCTGGCAAGTTGTGCGCAAATCTACTGTCCTATACGGAGTTTGGCTCTATGTATTTGTGCACAGGAGAAGATGAATGTAAGAATATTGAAGACTAATAAAGACGAAGAAGTCATTGGTGGATGTATCCCCACACAGGGGTGAACCACATATATCCTGTGTTTTGGTGTGCTTTGTGCGATGTGATTTATGATTTATGTTGCTTATTTGCTTAGTGTTGTTGTTATAACATATAATGAATGCATATGATGTTGTTTCTTAGTGCTTAAATATGAATGAATTCTAGATCTACGCTAATGTTATGTGTTAAGTGATTGGATGTGCTTGATATTTATTGTTACTGTGTTGTTCTGCAATAAGGGTTTAACCTGTGATGTGAATGAGACTCGTGAATTAATGCATGTTGTTGTCTAAGTGTTCTTCTAAGGTTGTAATCACATATCTATGTCCCAGTTTGGTTGTAGACACCTGATTCATGCAACCCCCCTTCCTCTACCTCAGGTGAGACTTCATCTACCAGCAGGTGTTGACGAAAGGGTCCATAGTTAGGGTTTTGTTGGTGCATTGTAGAAGCGTTGAACCCTGGGTCTGCCCATGTGCCAACAAATGGTTCCGTTGCTGGGACCTGAAACTATGATTGATGGGTACTGAAGTAAAGAAAAAAAAAAAACTATGCGCGTAGATATGTTGTTGTAGTGCACAATATTCTACTTGAATTGAGAAGCTTTGTGCTAAGAAAGAAACTGGATCTGAATAAAAGAGGTAAGATCTTAAATCTTTGTGCTCTGGTAAGGGTAAGATAAGTGGGAATTTTTTCTTTGGAAGTATGAATCTAGGTATGCTTGATAGATTTTGTCATAGTCTGAAAACTAGGGCACAGTTAGAAGAAAGAGTTGATCTGAATAAATTTGATAGAAATAGAGAAAGATATGTTATCACTATGCATAGAAAACAAAATTGGACTAATAAGTGGATGCATGAACCTAGAAAGAATTTTTGCAGATTGCAGGTCCAACATTGTGATCCCAATGCGCAGTACATGAGATGTTGGGGATCATTTAAAAGAAAGAGAGGATTGACATTGTGTTATAATTGTAGAAGACCGAGACATATTGCTAAGGAATGCCCTGGTACAGGTCCTATTTGTCTTTGTTGTAAATTTGTTGGTCATGAGGTTGAGGATTGTCCAAGGATGATTACTAAAGTTGAAAAGATGAACATGAAACAAGAAAACTATGAAGAAGGTCAAGAAAATAAGGATCTATTAGAGAATTGGAGAAAGCTCAGACTATGTTAGTACAGTTAAAAGAAACAATGGATGACCACAAGGACATCGGTTTATCAGAGATCTTGAAAGAAAAAAAACACATAGTTACAAGAATAGAAGACTTTGACATAAACTGTGTATTGGATGAAGAAACACATGTGAATATTATTCCAGAAAGCACTTGGGATATTTTAGGAAAACCTGCTATGATACCTTCATCGGGAAGGATAGGCTTGTTTAAAGGAAAGATGATAACCCTATGTTGAAGAGTTACTAATTTACCTATGATTGCTCATGAAACATCAACAAGAGAGGACTTTGAAGTTATTAGATTTGTTGAGAACAACGCCCCTTTTCCAATTTTATTAGGAAAGACATGGATTGAGAAGGATCAGATCAGAAGGAAAGTAGAGGAGGAAGCTATAGAACAGAAAAAACAAGAACTAAGGGACTTCATAACCAGAAAAATCAAGCGACTAATAGAATAACAAGAGGATAGGTCGAAGCAACAGAGGGCCAGAGAATTAGCTGTCGAAGATGAAATAACACAGGAAGGCTTAAAGAACCTGTCCATGCAAGAAAGAAGTATATCCACCCAGGAAATAGTAAGAGAAGGGACATTAACCTCAGAATATTTAAGAGCACATCAGCAGTGCAAAGTTATTTCAACATGAGAGAATAAGAATACAAATGGGAAGAGGATTCCATAAATTGTTAGAGAAGCTCAGATCACAAAAAATAAGGCCAGGAAGCTCAATAGGAAGAAATCCAATATGCAGGAAGCTACAGAAAACAGAAGGAAGAATTCGCAGGAGGCATATCTACAGAACTTGAACCTCACTAGAATAACAGAACCACACAGAATGGGACTTCTCCACGACAAAGCTATATGACCGTTGGAGGTGCCTCGACCGTTATAATAATTCCCCGGAATGGCTAGAACCATAGTTATTGATGGAAAGACCATTGAGACCGTGCCATCATGGACAGATTCACATTTATGGATGCATTCCTGCCCATTGGATGAATTAGTTACGACACTTGTTTATTTAACCCGTCAGACGCTGCATCAGGACCACTTTTTGCTACCCGTGAATATCTAAGCTAACAGAGAATCCATTGTATCACGCTATGTCTTCTAGACCTCGGCATCCATTTGATTACCTCACTTGTCCGTTCACCTACCCAATCTATTTGGTTACAATTGTGAATGTTGGGCGAACCTAGCGCGTTAGAGAAATCTGTGGAGGATATTCTTGTGGAGCTCATGGTTGAGAGATTTATGTCTGTAGGAATACAAGCATCGTCAACTAGTGGAATACAAGCATCCCCCTTGACTAGATGTTGTTCTAGTCATGCTACTAAGAAACAAAGCAAGCACCGCGACGATTTGGCTAATGTGAAACATATCCCATCAGTCTTACCATATTACATACTACCTCTGGCTGGAATGGTTAACCACAATAATATCCCACGTGACTTTGAGTATAAATTGATCACTGTGTACATCCCGAAGGGGATACGCATAATTGGACCCCAGTTAGAACAGATCCCAGCCTTGAAGAACAATGACCTTAACCTAGGTGACAGAAAGATATATGCCATGCTCACGCCCCATAGGTATTTGATGAGCACGACTGGGAAGAAGTCGCACATTGTCTCCCAATTGTGGATTAAGGAGCTAGCGCAGTCAATGATCATGAATGTGATGAAGATTCCTCACTTTGGCCGACATCAGGAGGTTAACACTTGCGTTAAAATCCTCTTGTAGTGCTACCATGGAGGGTATCTATGGCTCGATAGGTGTGTTACTTTGGATCTGGCATTGATCCACCTGATCATAGGACAGAGCATTAAGGGACTGGACCCTCAGTAGTTCTACCGAGGGAAGACTTTAGATTGCTCCCTGACACAATGCATAAAGGAATATTATGGAGATGTAGAAAAGGGAAAGCAAGGCTACAAGGTAGCCTCCATATAGGATGACGCATTGTGCCTACCTTATTAGCTTATAGTTGGCAATCTCTTCAGAAAGAACCGTCTGACACGGGTCACTGGATTCATAGTAGACCTCATAGGGAAGTGCGTAGAAGGAATGAAAATGAACTGGGCAAGTTACCTCATCAACGAGATCGAGAAAGACTGTCGCGAAGAGCAGGATCAGGGCTATGAATTCCATTTTATTTGGATACTGGTATTAATTGCATTCATCGCTTGGAAAATGCCGAAAGGAGCGACATTTCCAGAAGTTGAGCCATCGGATCCATTGGCCATGAGGTTCTCCACCTTGTGGTATATGAATGACATGTTGAAGTAGTGACAGTCAAACATTGAATTCCATGCCTACTACCAATAGTTGAAGCGTGCTATTGAGGAATTTCCATGCATGACCTCGAACACATTGCATCAGTACAGGCCGCTAGCAAAGTTTCGTGCAAATCGACACTTTATTTATATCACTGCACGTAGGGATGAAAGAAAGGAAGAGTTGCAGTCTTATTATAAACTGACTGACGAAGATATGGAGGAGATCACCAAAGAATGGTCGAAAAAGTTCCTTGTACCGGTTGACGATGTAGAACTCTTCTGACCCCAAAATCATTGGAAGCCCCTTGGTCACCCGGGTTGAGCATGCCAAGCAGAGCAGCGTGAAGAAAAATAAGAAAAAGGAGGAAGTGTAGAACATAGAGACTGATAAGGAGGACATCGCCTCGGAGGAAAGTGGTCCTCACTCACCCGCGGGAGGAGGAGGGGACGAAGTAAATAAAGGAAGAGGAGGGGAAGAAGGAGAAAAGAAAGACAAAGGCGAAGTTACATTGCCGAAGGATCCCCTTACAGAGGCTGAAACATCAAAGAAAATAAAGGTTTCTCCGCATAAACCCTCGGCAAGAAAGAAGACGTGCGCCAATAAGCCCAAGATGAAATCCATACTCATAGAAGATGATGTCGATCTAATAATCATAGCCATGGAGGATGCTTCAGAGGATATCTTGTAGCGATATGGAGAAAAGAAGGAGAAGTTATATGAAAGAATCGAGAAGGAGCTAAAGGAGATGCAACATTCCATCCATTCGAGCCGCGTAGTACCTACTGCGCCTTCTTCGTCCAAGATTGTAGAATTGGGGGACAAGCCCGCCCAATTACGAAGATTAGTAGATGCAACAGAGGCTTAACTTCAGCGAATCCAAGAAGAAAAGGAACAGGCTACATAAGCCTTGAAGAAATAAAAGGAGGACATCTTAGGGAAACTTCGAGTTGCACAAAAGGATAAAGATGAAATTCGAGTGAATTTCGAGCAGAACAATGAGAAGATACATGAAGAAAAATACCAGTTTCTCGCAGATAAGACTATGGTCAAATAAGCAGTGACTAAAGTACTTCTCTATGTGTCGAGCTTGGCACAAGAGGAACCCGAGTCAGTCGAGATGCAAGTGGGGAAGCTCCCTGAGGCCATTCAACAACTTCAAGCATGGATAATGGAGTTATAAATCCAAGCAGTGCCGAGCACTCCGCAAGAAGTGCGTGATCAGAGGGACGAAGCTGCTAGGAGTGAAGTTGGAAGGATCAGGGAACTCACCTCAGAATGCAAGAAATTGAGTGATCATAGTGTGTAGACCTATGAACACCTCATAGAAGATCTGAAGCTGAGGAAACTAGAAGCAAAACTCTAGGAGGAGCAACAACATGCATCCACCATGCAAGCGCAGATGAAGTCACTTACTGCAGTTGAGAGAATGAAGAGATCATAGGAGCAACGCACAGTCCAACAATAGATTACTTACATCCAGAGAAGAGTCATGGAATTTACACAGAGACTACAGTCTATGCAGGATGAAGCCTACACTCTTTTTGAAGAAATTGAAGGACAAGGCTCATAGCTAGACCAGATGGTTACGACAATGGAACAACGCCTAGAAGGGCATGTTACAGAGCAATTGATTCAGGATTTAGCTGAGAAGGAGGATCTGGCAAAGCAACAAGTTGAGGTAGCTTGAAATAATCTTGAGGCCTTTGAAGGTGTGTTGCCCATATCTGAGTGACTCGGGATGAGTCACAAGTGATATTTGGGGGCCTGTTAGCCCTTGACTAAGTTTTTAGGAAATATTGGTTGTGTCTGGCCACTTTTGGGACTTCGACAGGCTGAACAAATATAGAGCACCCAGGCAGAGCGAAGATCGTTGGATCTCACTTATTTTGTGGGCTTGTGGACCCAACAAAGGGTTTACTAGGGTTTATGTAATGGGTTATGAGATGTCGTCCCATGGGTTTATCCATGATTACGACTCTTTTTAAATGTATAAATAAGTAGTAGCTAAGTGATGTAAAGTAGTTATTGATTGGCTTTGTGCAAGAGTATGTTAAGACTTGCGGAGCTAAGCACAAGTATTTGGTAGGTTTCTTTGTGCACAGATGTTGTAAGGCTCTTTGCCTTACCTGATTTTAGGAAGAAGGATCTGGCGAGCTCCATGTAGATCTCATGTCCTATGTGGAGTTTGGATCTGTGGCTTTGTGAACAGGAGAATATGAATGTAATAAGATTGAAGACTAATAAAGAAGAAGAAGTCGTTGGTGGACATATCCCCACACTGGGGTGAACCACGTATATCTTGTGTCTTGATGTGTTTTGTGTGATGTGATTTATGATTTATGATACTTATTCACTTAATGTTGTTTTTATAACGTATAATGAATGCATTTGATGTCATTGCTTAGTTCTTAAAGATGAATGAATGCTAGATCTGAGCTAATGTTATGTGCTAAGTGATTGGAAGTGTTTGATCTGCATTGTTACTGTGTTGTTCTATAATAAGGGTTTAACCCGTGATGTGAATGAGACTCATGAATTAATGCATGTTGTTGTCTAAGTGTTCTGTTAAGGTTGTAATCACAGATCTATGTCCCATCTTGGTTGTAGACACCTGAGTCCTGCAACCCCCCTTGCCTCTACCTTGGGTGAGACTTCATATGCCTCGCAGGTGTTTTCGAAAGGGTCAGTAGTTAGGGTTTTTTTGGTGCATTGTAGAAGCGTTGAACCTTGGGTTTTCCCCTGTTCCAACAATCATTGATCTTGTGACATGACATGGAAATCCGACACCATTTTTCAATTTTGGGAACATTTCCCGATGTGCGTGGGTTGTAGTGATGCAATCTATGTATACGCATGTTGTATAGTAGTCAAGGTGCGTATATGTGGAAAACATTGTATTTTTAGCTCAGGTATTTGCAAAAGGGGACTTCAAGTCTGCACAGGGAAATGGAAAAAAGGCCTTTTGTGCAAGATTGCATGGGGTGAGGCAAATCTTTCTATAACAACTTCTCCATCAAATACTCATTTAGTCTAAAAAAATTCATGTCCTTCTCTTTATCATAGCATTCCCCTCTCACCTCGGTCTCTCTCCTCTCATCCTTCCCATTGTTCCTTCCCACCTACACCTCCCTTAACATAAATGTTGGTTATTTGTCCCATTTCTACTTGTTCGCCTTGTTTTGATCTAATCAATGGTTATCTTGAAAATTTTGAATACTTCAATTCCTCTCCTACCCTAATAACTATTATTTACCTTTGTTGAATCAACTTGGTGTTGGATTACTGAGAGGGGGGGTGGATCAGTAATAGAGAAATTTAATCATTTTTAACCATATAATGCAAGTGTTATATCAATGTAGTATTATCATCCAATAACTGCAGAGTAAATAAGCAATGAAAAAATGAACAATCATACACATACACAGTACACTAGTGTTTTACGTGGAAACCCAAAGCGGGAGAAAACCACATAATGATTTTTCTTATATGTATTGAAGAATTAAATTCATTGGAAGAACCAACTTCCTTTGTTTTCCAGATGCAACTAGAAGGAGGCTCCAACCCTCTTGTTTTTCAGGCTACAACCTGAAGGAATATCCAACTCCCCTATTATCTGGATACAAGCAGAAGGAGGCTACAACCCCTTATGTTCTCTGGCTACAACCGAAAGGTGGTTACAACCACCTGTCATTGCCTCGTCCAACTGCCCTGAAGTAGAAGTAGAATTATGGAACCACTATCACACTATCACTATGAGATATACCGCTATAAACCTGTACCAATAAACCTAAACCATGCATCAACATGTACCTCAACCTGTAATCAACCTGTACCATAAACAAATGCATCAACCATGCACCAACCTATACCAAACAACCTGTAATCAACATGTACCATAAACAAGTGCATCCAACCATGTAAGAAGTATGAACCAATCATTTTTCAACTACTCATCAACTATGACTCATCAATATGTACCAACATCATCAACTATACGCCTCATGTATGTGCCAACTCATCAACTACTTGTCTCAACCATGTACCCAACATGTACCTTAACCAAACTCCCTCATCAATTTCATCATCCAAATATGATTTGTAACTCTGTAATATACCTTGTGTATATGATCACATACCTGCAAAGCTTCCTTAATTTTCACAACAAGAGACTAGCATTTTCATCAAACTTTTTTTTAGTCTCACATGACTAGTTTGGGATTAGTCAATATCCCTAACTTGAAATAATCATAACTATGTACCTGTAATGAATAAATATTTGAAAGTATCACACAATGTTCTTCAGTTTGTTTTATTCAATTCCTCCAGGTGTCACTGCTTGAAACCTCTCAAAAAAGGAGTTATAGCAAAAATGGCATACCTTGCTGAATTTTGGCTTATTCTAGAGACCGACCTTGTAGATCATTCCTTGGATAGAATAGTTTTTGAATGGAATTCAACATGTTAAATATAATACTACATATTGTACTCTAACCAACACATTTGGTCTTACTGAATTTGGATCTGTTATGAAGAAGTTATGACGTTTTTACCCGAAACACTTGTTTTAGACTAGTTTCAGGACTAGCCACAAACCCTATTTTCCACGGAGTGTAACTCCAAAACTACAATGAAAAACAATATGAATTTGTTACCACAGATACTTGGATATGTTTTCTCAATGGCCTATCAATTTCACGGTCTGAATCATTCTAGAAAAAAAATTATTGCGAAAATGGTGAGATGACCTGTAAATAACATACCTTAGAAAGCATCATCAAAAGAATTTATCCTCCCTTGAATTTTGACCTTGTTTTCTTCACCTTCCCTCTAAAATTCGGCGTAGATATCCTTTGGTTACCTCAGTCACCTATATATATTCAATATGCTCAAGTGTGATGTAAAATGAGAGAGCCTTGCCTCTTATTTATACTCTCCAAATAGCATCTTCTAGGTCACTTACCCATTTCTAGGTCACTTAACCTATTTCTAGGTCACTTAACCCATTTATAGGTCACTTAACCTATTTTACTCATTTTTAGGGTTAACCACTTTCCATAATTAGAAAGTTCTCCATTACTTTATCATTTAAATATTCCTCCTTGACTTTGTGACCTCACTTTATCATTTAAATAATCTTCTTTGATTTTGTCACTTCACTTTATTATTTAAATAATCCTTCTTGACTTTGTCACTTTACTTTATCATTTAAATAATAATTTCTTCTTTGCAAGCTCTTTGACTTCTTTGACCTTTTGGGGCTTCAAGTCAACATATGAGGGTCCTCCAACTTCGTAAGGACATAACTCTTAAACCGTGAGGAGTTATGTGACGTTCCACATACCACCAGAAATGGCATGACATGTACTATCCATATAGAGTAGTATTACCTTCAAATATATCAAAACTCATATCATTATACATGAAACAACCTTGGGTCCATTACCCAAACCTTTGTGCTACCAGACTTTCTTCAAGGGTTGACATCAATGACAACCAACCTTAATCAACACTTGGTGTTGACATAAGAAAATGTATTATGTCAACTTCATAGGCTCACCCAGTGAAAAGGCCCAATCATAGCTTCCTCCATTGAAAATGGTGAACCCTCTAATTATGACTTGGCTACCATAATCCGGGCCTTAAGAAATAAATAAAATGTATCTATAATGAAATGTTGTAATAACAATTCAAGGATGTAAGAGATAATCTTCCATAAAACTTCAAAAATAATCCCTAAACACCAAAGATATCAAATCATTCACCATGAACAACACCAAGAATGCAGAGAGAAGAACCCTTAAGGTAGGGTACCGCCATAAAATACTCCTTATGGAAGGAATCACTCCACAAACCATGCTTGCTACAAGACAATAAATACAACACATATACAATACAATGTTACTCATGTGTATTTATACTTTCTCATGAGTATTCATAGGGTTCTTATACAAACTAGCCTTTATTATTATATTCTTTCATTTTAATTACATAGTGGGCTTGCTCCAATATTATGGCCACATTACATTCATTATCCTCTTGGGTACCTCCCTAGATACCACATATTACCCTCCATTGGTACATTTCCTTACATCCCCCTTGGCATGTTTCATCTTCGAAACATGGGAAGAATTTCTACAATATGACCTACTAAACAAGGTAGTCAATTGGTACCATTAACGATCATCCATCCATCCTAGTGAAATGTGGACATGGAGTCCAATTTTTTCCTTTTCCTCGATCTTGATTATAGTTTCTTCTTGGTATCCATGTCTTCATTGTGTTATTCAGATATCTAGATTCATTTCTTTTAGTCCTCCATGTTCCTCCATGCTGGTTTCCTTTCTGTTTATGTGTTGATCCATAGTAAGCTTTATGTCACTCATGCCCTGATCTGTAAATTGTCATGGATATTCCACTGGAACAGTTCGTGACAACAAATTTGATAAATAAAACTGAAATCTACACTATGAAGGTTAAATTCTTTTAGATTCCAGAATATTTAGTTATTAATTTTTGGCTTATGCATGAAATAGCTAAAATGCAAAAAATGGAGAACAATAAAATACAATCACACACCTTCCACAAAATCACACAAATATTTTTCTTGGGAAACCCTTATGAGAGAAAACCCAGCTAGAATGTTAAGCCCTAATATTGGCTCATTACCCCTTAAATGGGGCATATTACATTAGTAATTTTTTATACAATGTTTCAGATGAAACGACTTGGAGGATATTTAGTAGATGGATCAAGGTATGTTGGGTTAACATTTCCGCTCCTAAGGCCTTATAATTTTGGAGATACAACCTCTGCAATATAAGGTTCTGGAATCGTCTTGAATTGAGTCATTGCGTAATTTTCTCTATAAAAACTTTTCAGTAACATTTCAGACCCTGAACTATAGAGGATATTCATATAAATTAGTAAGGTATCTGTGGTAAAACTTTCAGCTTCTGGGGCATCTTAAATTTGTAGATACACCCTGTGGAAGATAGGGTATCTGACTAGTCCTATTGACTAGTCTCAAGAAGGTGTTCCAGGTAAAACAATCATAACTTCTTCCTAGAGTATCCAAATTGAGTGAGACTGGTTTCATTGGATAGTGGATAGGCTTTAGTATTTTTGGTACAAGTTTCAAAATTTTATATCAATTATTTTTTGTGGGGCATGCTATACAAGTGAGATCTACGAGAAAGGCCAAAAATTAACAAGTTGTGGGGAAGTTACCATAAATTCTACTTGGCACATCCAATTTTGATCAGACCTATGGCATTGCAGAGAAGAAATATCAGAGAACTAGATAAAAGAAGGTTTCATACCCATAAGGGCCAAAACTTGGGAGATACAACAGAAGAAAGATTGTTTAACAAAACCACCTCAAAATCACGATTCAAAAGTGATACTTGGCCAACATGCCACCCAAAAAGGGAACTTCTACACAAAATAAGCCTCCAGAAAATACTACTTGGACTCTTGATGAAGGTGAAGAAATACATAGGGACATAAATGATTTACAAAAGAAGATAGTAACAAAAGATGAACTACAAGAGATGGAAGCTAAGTTGGAGGCAATAAATACTAAGATGGATGGTTTAAAAGAGGAGATCATGGAAGTATTGAAAAATTTCGTAACAGAGAAGACACCTGAAAGTGAAAATGCATCCCATGAAATTCATGATGAGGACACAAGGAAGTTGAATTAAGAATGGAGAAACTCCAACTTTGGGTTGAATACCAACCACGTTCCTAAGATCGATATGAGGAAGTTTGATGGCAAGGACCCAATCACATGGATACTTCAGATGGAGCGATTCTTTGATCTACATAATGTGCCACATATACAAAAGGTATGAATTGCTTCTTTATATTTAGAACCCAATCAATTTGTATGGTATTTATGGCTTTGTTCTTGCAAATCACTCGTCACTTGGACAATTTTCACGGAAGAAATGATAGCACACTATGAGGATACAAGGAGCAATACCTTCTTTAGAGAATTGATAAATCTCAAGAAAAGGGTTCAGTTACCGAGCACATTGAGAACTTCCAAAGATTGAATATAAAGATAAAAGATATTCCAGATGAGCACTTGATTGATGTATTCATAGGAACTTTAAAGGATAACATTCAACATGAGGTTCAACTTTGGGAACCCAAATCATTGGAGAATGCATTTAAGGTGGAAAGAAATGTTGAAAGTAAAAATATGGCTATGGCTACTA
>ML779681.1:1210700-1232560 GCA_009831015.1 Picea engelmannii | reverse complement strand
ATTACTGTGTATTGTGAAGATTATGCTGGATATTTCACTGTTATTCTGTTATTTCTAGCATTTCGTTTCTGTTCTGCATATTTTATATATCTGGTATCTTCCACTTTGTCTCTGATAAACAAACATAATGGTTCAAATGGTTACCCTTGGCAGAATGGTGGTATAACACTTCCTTTCATACTGCAACAAAAATGACACCATTTATGGCACTCTATGGATACCTCTCTTCTTCCATCACTTCTTCTATAAAAGAAAAATCTAAGGTTCAAGTAGTGGAAGATCACAACAAGCGTCAACAACAAGTTCTCCAAATCTTAAAGGACAACCTGACCATGGCACATAATCACATGAAACAACAAACATATCAACATCATAGTGAAAGAAGTTTTGAAGTAGGGGATTGGGTGTTTTTAAGACTACAACCATACAAACAGATGTCCCTCAAGAAAGCCAAGAAGGATAATAAATTATCACCAAAGCATGGATGATTTTAAGGATGGAAAATTATTTTAAAATGTAGAGACCTTGGCAAATCTTACTAATCCTTAATATGCCAACTATAAATGTTTGGCAATATTTTTGTAAAAAATTCAAATTTCTAAGGATTTTATATAGTTTGTATAAAATTTTGGCGATTTTTAAGGTAAAATAATTTTATCCTATAGAATTTGGGTGAATCATTTTTGGAATAGCGAATCTTTTTTTTGGAAAAACCTTGGAAAATTAGCCCATGAGTGAAATTTAGCCCCCAAAATCATCCCTTCACCAAAGTACTATGGCCCTTATAAGGTGTTACAAAATATTGGTACTATGGCATACAAATTGGAGTTGCCTGCATCTTCACGAGTACACCCAGTTTTCCATGTTTCATGCTTAAAGAAGGTTATAGGAGACAATATCCCAGTTCAAACTATATTGCCATAACTTGACGAGGAAGGAAAAATCATATTGGAGCTTGAAGCCATCACTGACATAAGAATTTTCCAGGTGAGGAATAGATCCATTTCAGAGTATCTCATTAAATGGAGGAAACTATCGGTTGAAGATTCCACTTGGGAATATGAGTCTTTTATACAGAAGCATCCAGAGTTACTCAAGCATTGTGGACAACACTTGTCTGAAGGGGAGGGGCATGTTAAGCCCTAATATTGGCTCATTACCCCTTAATTGGGGCATATTACATTAGTAATGTTATTTTATTTATGTTGACTTTATTCCATTAGTTGTAATTATACCTCCTAGTCTCCTATATATACCAAGGAGACATTTTCATTTGGAGTCATCTTGTACTTTAACATTTATGTGGGGTAAAACGAGGTTGCCCCCTCGAAGAGGCTTATTATCTGAAATTATCTCTTTTTCAAGGCGTGGAGTACTTATTATGAGGTTTTTCTATGCTATATTGATATTTGGTTCTTAACATAAAAGGCGAGGTTACTATGCTCTCTTTTCTCTAGTATGGAAATAATGCAAGTACAAAGGAGAAGGCACTCTCTATAGAGTTACCTAAGACTTCTAGCCTGTTAAGTACTACAAAAAATTAACCCTCTCTGTTATGTTCTCTAATTTCCCACTCCTATTTTTTCTACTATGCTATGGAACAAAATACAATAATATATAATAGAATCCCTTCTCCTCCTAGTGAACTGGTATTTAACATAGGTCGATGGCCATCTAAGGTTATGGTATTGACTTCCTCAACTATCAATTAGTGATCAGGTTTGTATCTTCTAGGGTGTCGTATAAAATCCACTACATGGATATGCACACACATTTAAGTAATGGGGGATGATGTGGGATCTACTCACACCATGGTGATCAATATGGTAGGTCAATTTTTGAGAAGCAAAAATTTCACATACGAACTCTAGTTGAGGTTATTCTTGCACTATTGGAAAGGGCTTGGTGTGTATAATATGGAATCTTTATACATATTATGGTTGGACCATAAAAAAGTGTAGTTTGATCCCTCAAAATGGATACGAAATATTTTAGATGGTATTTTGGACCCAAATTTTCAAATTTGGACTAGCTACTAAATGGCCCTGCAATTTGATTCCACCTAGAAAGTATCAAGATAGATGAAAAATAATATAATGATCCAATCCATATCATAACTACCCATTTATTGACGATTTTGGTCTCCAAAATATTTATTGAATGGGGTGAGGAAATGTTTCATATACCTTCTCCCTAGAGTACCGCTTTCCTTTTCCTAGAACTTGTCCTTTCAACCAAATCTGCCAAAGGTATTGTTGCCACTATATTGTGGTATTGGACCTCTTATGTAAAATGGTTTCCTCTCCCTAAGCACTTGATGCTAAATCCTCTACGGAAGGTAGGACCTACTCCTCTTCTTGATCCAACATGGAGGGCTCAAAGAGTTTTATATTATGTGCATTCACTACTGAGTAGATGTACATGTATGGGGATAGACTAATTTTGTAGGCATTATCTCCCACCTTTTCTAATACCTTAAAGGGACCATACCTCAAAGCCTTGATATTCTTACCAGGACCCTGAAGCCTTTCCTTATTCATATATAACCATACTTTGTCTCCCACTCTAAATGTTCTCTTTGTTGTGTGTTGGTAATGTCTACCCTTGCACTTTTCCTGTGAAGTCTTATTTAGCATATCTTGTACTTGCAAATGGATTGTTCTAATCTTCTTAACAATTTTTTCTTCTTTTAATGCACCTCCTATGAGGTCCTACCTCACTCCTCCTTGTTATCCATATACAACATCTAAGGGTGAACATGGAAAACATCAAAAGAAAGTTTCAAAAGGTGGCTGACCAATAGAAGTGTGGATTGATATATTATAAGAGGGTTGTATATAGATCATATTTTTATCCTACTTATTCATATTCTTATGATTGTAACACCTCAAAAACTGCACCAAATTATTGTTGACTACTTTTGTCTACCCATCTGTCTATGGATGGAATGTTGTAGACCTCTTGAGCTCAATGTCCATATTCTCCCACAATGTAGTCTAGAAGACACTAGGAAATCTTGATTCATTGTCTGATATTATTCCCCTTAGTATCCCAAAGTGTAGTCAGACCTATTCAAAGAAGAAGTTTGTTGCTAATTGTCCATTGATGGTATTTTTAGAAGGCATGAGTGTTATATTGATACATATGAGTAAACATATAACAATATTAAACATAAGAACCTTACTAATCTATCCTCCTATCCATATAGAAACAACATTTAATCATAACAAGAAAGAGACAAGATAAAAAAGAGTACACCAGTTATACATGGTAAAACCCCAAAAGGGGGAAACATCCACAGGAAGGTATTGTCTTCTTTATTCTTTAGAAATATCCAATCTTACACTTGAGCTCCCACATATCACACTCCATCTTCACATCATTCCAATGTATATAATCACTATGTGATCCTTCATTTCAATGTACCTCATGGGTCTCTCTTACCTCTATTATATACCAAGAGATATGGAGGAATTACATCCCAATAAGATATGTGGGATAAATGTAATTTCACCTCTTTATATAATAGATTTGAACAAGAGTATATTACTTCATGATGCATGTGGGATAATGATTTTACACAAGAGTATAAATTATTACCTTGAAAATTAATACATTTCAACAATACCACGCAAGTCATCATTACACATTCCAACACTCCCCCTTCATGATGACTAGGGAAAAGGAACACTTATGGAGGAAGATGGAATTAAGATACCTTCAAAAATTCCTTGCAAGAATAAGAAAGACAATAAATTCTAGAGTAATGCATTCCAACACTCTCCCTTAATGAATACTAGGGAGAAGGAACACTCATGGAGGAAGATGGCATTACATCAACACTCCACCTTGATGACAACTTCCATATTTTTCCATAAGATGCAAATAAGAACACACTTTGCCTCATGGATTTGATGAATATAACAACTTCTTCTCACTGAATCATGAAATTGCACCTGAACCAAGTTGTACGACAGAATCTTATAGAACACCACAACAATGTACATAAACCTCAAATAGCCAATACTAGAGAACATGTGGCTAGAAAGAAGTCATCACAACCATTAGTCAAATGATATATGGAAGAACTATTGGAGAACACCACAACAATGTACATAAATATCAGATGGCCAATACAACATAACATGTGGCAAGCAAAAAATTGTCCCAACCAAGCTGACCGATGCAATAATATTGTAGTAGACCATATTACAAATATAAGAACCCCATATGTATAAATCAAATTGTTTCCAGCAGACATTCTTCAAAAACAAAGAACTCTACTAAATATTACATTGCAAATACAAGACCCCAATGATCTATCCATCAATAAATGAGCCCCACATATAATCATCATGACTTTACAGTAGAAGATGGCACTTCATTACATTACATTATTTTGTTGTGAATGAAATGCTAAAAATATCATAACATAACATAAGTACACACCATGCACAACAATGTGAGTGTGGAGCACAACTCGGATATAGATAACAGAGATGAGTTACATAATAATTTCTTAAAGAATATGAGAACCTCTTCCAAATATCTAGATACATTCAAGCCTCACAATTCACATCTCTTCAATAATGGATACATGATACCTATATATACCTATTCACACACTACACATGAGGCCCCTTTACTATTAGGGAAACTCTATTACTTATACATGTACATTTAGCCCCATATATGACCTCACTTTGGGTCATATCATATACATTTAACCCCATATATTCCCACCTTGGGTCATAACATAATACCCTCCTTCAAAAAGCTTTGTCCTCAAAGCTTTGAAAGTAAAGGATTCACACATGATGAAACAAAGTGATATGATTTTCTTGTGTTCCTTATTTCTTCATTATATTGATGATGATCCATCCATCTAGAATAAATTATTTTTGGTCTTAATCCTTGGTGGCTAGTTTTTGCATAATTTTCTTTCCTTTGATTACATGTATTATTTTTGTAACTTCTCAAATTTCTGGTGGTTGTTGGTATATGATAATAGCTTGTTGAAGAGTGGCTTTCTGATTCCTTGCAAGGATAATTCTAAGGATGGAAATTTATATTAAAATGTAGAAACTTGGGCTAATCTTACTAGTCCTTAATATGTAAAATGTAAAATGTTTGGCTATATTTTGGTAAAAATATTCAAATTTATAAGGATTTTATATATTTTCTATAAAATTTGGCGAATTCTTAGGTAAAATAATTTTATTCTATGGAATTTGGGTGAATGTTTTTTAGAAAAAATCGAAATTGGCAAATCGTTTTTTGGGAAAAATCATGGAAAATTAGCCCATTTGTGAATATTAACCCCTAAAATCATCTATGATTCCCTGTTCCATGAATATTGACAAGTACACCATCTTCTTCCTTGATAATGTTGATATCAACCTTCTTGTCTCCCTTGAAATATTTCTTGGTAATGAGGGTGTTGATATGGTTTCACATTCAACAATTTTCCTTCACTATACACATACATTTCATCTATCTTCTTTTCAGAGACAATGCAAACATCCTCTATAATATTTTCTTGGTCTTTGATTACTCTAGCCTTGGAGAAGATACCATCACATTTGGCATGTACATATTCTATACAAATTTCAATTTCTTCAAGTATCTTCTTGTGTCCTTCTTGAATCTTGTCTTCTTTTTCCTTTTGAAGTTGCAATGTCACCCCATTTATCAAATTATGACGTGCTTCTTTAATTGTAAGTTTCATTTCTAATTTTACCTCATCAATATTTAGGGATTCCTCAACCTTGAAAATTTCCTCTTCACGTCTTTTGGTAGATTCTTCATCAAAGATCCTCGTTTATTCTTGATTTTGATAATTCTTCTTTTCTTCTTTCAATCTCTTAACATAATCCAATAATTTTTTTTATTATGGTTTCATAATTTACATATCTCTTCATATTTCATTTTCAAATCTTCCCTTGACTCATCATTTTCCCACTTTCCTTTGCTAGTCTTTCCTTGTTTTAATTTTTGAACTTCCTTAAGGAGTGCTTCATTAAGGTCTTCTATCTTAGATAGCTCATCACCCTTCTTATTGATCTCTTCCTTTTCTTCTTTTAACTCATCTTGAATTATATGCGTTTCCTCCATTTTTGTATCCCTAATACATTTATATGAGAAGTTTTTTTCAAATTCTTCCCATGTCATGTTCTGTCTAGTATCAAAATCAATACCCATCAACCAATCCTAAGCTTCACCAAAAAAAAAAAATTGTTATTAAAATATTCCAATCATATTCCTTTACCAACCTCAACCATTTTATAGGATTGATTTTGTATTTATCTTCCTCTCCTGTAAATTTAGGTATTTACACTGATTCTTAATTGAAGTCTAACCCCAACCCTCAACTCACAACCTTAGTATATTGTGGATAATAATATCAAATAGTTATAATCCTTGTTCCAATATAATATTCTATGTTTTCTCTTTCCAATGAATTTTGAATCAACTCAATTGGACGTCCCAATCAAAATTTATGATAGTTTTAATTGAGCATACCATTGAAACCATGATTTTGATTTTGTCCTTATGATCGACCTTCCTTCTGATGTATTTTTGAAATTTCAACCCTTATGAGTATGAAATTGCAGTCTATAGTGATCTAATACCAAATCGTATGAACCATACACTTAAAATATCGTAATATAACACTAGTACACACCATGTACAACAATGTGAGCATGTAGCACAACTCCAATATAGATAACAAAGTTGACTTACACAATAACTCCTAAAGGAAGAGGAGAAGCTCCTTGAAATATCCAAATACATTCATAACTCACAATTCACATATCCTCAATAGTGAATACAAGATATACATGTATACACACACACACACTACACATGATTCTAGTTTACTATTAGGATGACTTTATTACTTATACATTTACACATTCCATGTACATGTAGCCCCATATTTGTGCTCCCTTGGGATCATATCATATACATTTAACTCCATATATGACCCCCTTGGGTCATAACATGAATTCCATTGGGAAACAATTTCAATTGGTAACCATATTAGGGATGAAGGATCAAGAATAAGTAATAAACAAGTATTTGTGCATTGACCAAGAACTCAAAACATTACTTGACTTTCTAGATATTTACATAGAACTAGTTTCTAAACAAGTACCTCCATCGACACCCACTACCACCCATTCTATAATGATCACATCACTACCAAAACCCATGCCTAGTGTAGTGAAAAACCCACTATCCATAGTACATGCAATCAGTTCATGGTTTGATTTTAGGTTCTAAACTGGATAGAAATATTCCATGGTAGTCTTTAGGGTAAGGAGGTGGTATTAACCCATTTCATATACCCTAGTTATTACTTATGGTAGAATAACTTGGAGAAGGATATGTGGTCTATAAGAATCATGTTATCAATATTTGGAATATGCACCTACCCTCACTCACCAAGATCATTAAAAAATCCATGATAGACAACATAAGAAGGGCCATGGAAAAGGATGATTACATGAGAGAGTTTTATATTCAAAACATATAGCTTAAATAATAGGTAAAATATTGGGATATGGAAAGTGACATAATACATATTAAAGTACTCTAATGATCTATGAAAAATGATAATTGTTAGAGAAAACAAGTATGGGAAGCCTCCACATCATTAGATAAGTAAGTAGAGGATAACATTATTATGCTATAAATATTAGAGAAACAAGCTATCAATACGAGGAAATATGAAGTGCATGCCCACAAATTAGCATTGACTGAAAGGGAAGAGTTTTGTACATTCTTTGGAGACATGCTCCCACATCTACATGAGGCTTTGGAAATTTTGTAGAAATAATGTAGTGCAATGACCAAGGTAACAACAACCTTGTGAAAGATCACAAAAAACAAAAAAATGGTTGTTGGAGTCCATAATAGATTTAAAGGAAAAATAACATAAGAAACAATGATATTTAATCATAGATATTATGATTACTGAATCTCACATACATATAGACAAGTTATAACAACTACATTTCAATTTCTATATTTTATGGGTGAAATTTAAGAAGGATGAATACATTCTTGCAGAGCTTGAGTGAAAGATTTAGGATGAGTTTAAGAAAGTACACGAAAAATATGAGATTTTATTCATTGAAACCATTACATTAGATGTCGTGTTTGACAATATGGAAAAGTTACACTGAATAACATTAAGATAATATGATCAAGAATATGACAATAGAAGGATAAGAAACTTGGAAAGAGAACTGACAAGAAAAGAATAATCCTAGATTATGAAAATAATAAAATGATGTAAAAAATAAAACACAAGATGGAAGCATTGAACCAAAAAATAGGAGCTATGGAGGACCTAACAGACATATTAGTAGTAGAGTATGTGGTGCATCCCCCCTACCCTCCTGGGGATTATACGACCTCCTCGTCTTGGATATTCAAATTCCTTGAACCAAATGGGTTCTTCGGGCCTTCAACAGACCCTGGTCAATTAATCCACATGTCTTTTTGATGTTACCCGCAACTCCTCTTTGGGGCGCTAGTGGCGACACCAAACTTGTGAGTGAAAACCCCATGCTAGAATCTTTCTCCTGTGTCACCATGGGTCATGACCGTGGGTCAAATATTCGAAACTTCGGGCTTCAGAAATATCGTTGACTCCGCCTTAATTTCCTTCTGAAACACTTTTCTACGAATTCATAGATCTCTGTCGCGTGTCCCCCTGGATCCAAGGATCCAATTGTAATTTAGATTTCTCAAATTCACGAATATTCCACTCACTCTACACCCAACTCTCCTGAACTTATATCTTTCGTATTTTCTAATCCACTGCCATGTGTCTCCTCATAGTCAACAATCAATATTCACCTCGCAACTTCGGCAATCCTGCTCCTCGACACTTCAGAACACTCCAAACTATGAAATTTTGAAACACCTCACAAATAACCTCTGTGCAACTTCTCCCATATCTGACAGTCTTGAATGATCCTTACTCCTTCTGGATGGTCCTTACTCGTTAATCTTTGGGAAACCTTAAAGGATTCCTCCCTTTGAATGCTTCTCACCACTCTCCCTCCTGATCTTGTTCCTCTTGAACGTTTTCCTCCTTAGAGTTCTCTTCTCGATGCTTAGTTGAATCTCATCCTGTGCACACCTTGAAACAGGTCCTCCTCCACAACTTATCCTCTCTGTGGACAACCTTCTCTACTCCTTTTGAGATTCTGAGTCGAAAGACTCTACCGCACACTCCTTGCGGACAAACTTCCTTCCAACTATCTCTCTAGAACTTTCTGAGTCAAAATAGACTTTGTCACACACACCTTGCGGACGTTATGCACTCCTTGCACGCATATAAATTTCACGATATCTCTTCTGAGATTACGAGTCAAAATGAACTCTTTCAATTTACTCCTTGTGGACACTATGCACAATTTCACTTGCTCATAGAAGAGAAACAATTGAAACTTAGCTAAAGCTTCACAGACTCATACATTCAACCATGTAAATGAATACATAAACACAAGAATAAGAAATAATAGAGAATTGTAAATAACAGAAAGTATACCATGCATTCATTCAAGTAGACACAACAATACCAACCATTTGGGACAATACTTATATTATATTCATTCAATTGAAAATATACATGTATTCATATATTGCTTCTCGACAACTCTAGACTATTGACTATCAACAACCTTTCAACAACTAGGGTGCCAACAACATTTTATGGGAAACAAATACAAAGATTTATACAACAGGGGATCTTTGAGCTCTTCCCTCCAACTATTCTAGAGCTATCCTATCGAATTAAAAGCTATCAACTACTAGAATTTATTACAATAAATGTTTAAGTGAGACAGATAAGAGAGAAAGCTTCAAATTTGTACTGCAATCTGTGGCATTAAAGAAAAATGAATCCTCTGATGTCCTCATGAAATCGTCCATCTCCAAACCATATATGCTCTTTAATTACAATTCCTTTCAAAATATTTGTGTGATACCCCTTCTTCAAAATTTAAAATTCACTTCAAAATGCACGGTGGTGCTTAGCTATGCTCCACTCACGCTTTGTTAGTGATGCTCCTACATCATACTCCCTTGGTTGAAAAATGCATGGATTGTTTTCCATGAGCTCCTGCACTGAACTTCCATGCTTTTGGATGTCCGCTTCACTTACTTAACTGGCATCGTGTATTGGGTGTCCCTTCCACTTTACTAAATACTCAAAATATGTTTTCCTCCTAGTCTTTTTACCAATTCGCCTATCTACGATTTTCTCCATCTACGACCTCTCTACTACATGCATTTACTTTTTCCACTGGATGTCTTTCTAGTCTTTAGAAACTATGGTTCCATATTCCCTATAAGGATACAAGTCTGCAATGTTGAATATGGGTGATATACCCACATCTTTTGGCAGCTCTAACTCATAATCATTCTCACCAAATTTTCTTAGGATTTTTCACGGCCCTATATTTTTCAATTTCAGTTTATTATATGTTCCCCTTGGAAACCTCTCCTTCCTAAGATGTGATAGAACTTGATCTCCAAATTCAAATTTAATTTTCCTCCTATGTTGATAAGATCTGTATTTATATTCATTGCTTCTCCTCTTCAAATATTCTCTGATCTGATTATGAAGCTCATGCATTTATGTAGCAAAGTCTTCGGCTCTAGCACTTCTAAATTCACTTTTCTCTAGGTCTCTTAACTCTGACACTCCTCTCAGATTCATTTCATATACTATCTGAAATGGACTCTTTCTGGCACTTTTGTTCACTTATTCATTGTATGCAAACTTCTCTTGTGCTAGAATATGATCCCACTGACTATGATGTTCAGTGACCAAACTTCTCAGCAAATATCCTAAACTTCGATTCACCACTTCAGTCTGTCCATATTTTTGAGGGTGATATGCAGAACTAAAGGATATTTTTGTTCCCAACTTATTCCACAATGTTATCCATAAATGACCAACAAATTTGGTATCCCTATCTGAAACAATACTCTTGGGAAACCCATGAAGTCTCACAACTTCCTTGAAAAACAAGTTAGCAATGTGTGTTGCATCACTGGTCTTCTGGCATGGGACAAAGTGTGCCATATTTGAAAACCTTTCAACTACCACAAATATGGAATCAATTCATCTTTGTGTCCTTGGAAATCCTAATACAAAATCCATGCTTATTGAATCCCAAGGCCTCTCTGGAATAGGCAATGGTTGATACAACCCAATATTTTTTCTCTTCCCCTTTGCATACTGACAAATATTACATTTGTTCACAAAATGTTTCACCTCTGCTCTCATGCCTGGCCAATAGTACGAATTGTTTAGCTGTGCAAATGATTTTTCATGGCCAGAATGTCTGGATAGATCTCCATTATGCTTTTCCTTTAGAAAATTCTCCCTCATCGAACACTTTGGTATGCACAACTAGCATCCTTTGAACAACAACCAGTCCTGGATCATATATTTGAGCCATTGGCTTCTGTCTCTGAGCACAGGATTCTCACATGCTTCATATTCTTCTCATAAATATGGATCATCATGATACATTTCCTTAAGGTATTCCAACCCCAAGGTTTTCATTTGAAATTCCTATAGAAATAGAATCTCCTGCTCAATGCATCAACAACCTTGTTAAATTACTAGATCCATCCTCAATTCATTCGAAGAGATCACAAAACAAAAATAAATGAGTTATGTCTTCATAAAAGAGGACTTCTTTAAATTGATTAGTAGCTTCTCCCACTGCAACCTCTTCATCACTAATGTTAAGTGCCTCAAATGTTCTTCCTTAGTTTTACTAAAGACCATTATATCATCCAGATATATGATCACAAACTTACCAATAAAATCCTTTAACACCTCATTCATCAACCTCATAAAAGTACTCAGTGCATTTTTTAAGTCAAACGACATAACAAGCCATTCATAAAATCCCTCATGTGTCTTGAAGTTTTTTTTCCACTCATCACCTTCTCTCATCCTTATCTGGTGATATCCACTTTTCAAATCTATCTTTGAAAAATAGTTCTCTCCACTTAAGCAATCCATTAAGTCATCCATCCTTGGCAATGGAAACATGTACATAATGGTGATTTTTTTTTATGGCTCTTTATTCTGTGCACATTCTCCATCCTCCATCCTTCTTCGGACTCAACACAGTAGGTACTGTGCATGGAATCAAGATTTCCATGACCAAACTTTTGTCTAACAAATCCTGAACCTATCTTTTTACCTCCTCATTCTCTTGAGGTGTCAATCTATACGTTGTTGTTTTTGGAAAGCTTGCTCCTGGAATCAAGTCAATGTGGTGACTAATACTTCTGATAGGTGGAAATGAGCTTGGAAACTCATCCACTACTATGTCAGCAAAATTCTCCAACAGTTCCTGAACTTCCTCGGGAAGATACTCCATAGAAGTACTTGTAAGGATATCTTCTGGCTTCCTCACCACAAAAAAATGAATCTCTTGTTCCTTCTTAACTTCACTCAGAAGTTCCTTCCCACTCATGAAAAGTATGCTCGTGATGGCTTCTTCATTCACCTTCTTTTCCTCAATCGGCAACAACATGTGTGTCCTACCATTCTTCTCCAAGGTATAGGTATTCTTTCTCCCATCATGAACGACATTCATGTCATACTTCCATGGTGTTACCAAAAAAAAATGACATAAATCCATGGGAATCACATCACACAACATTTCATCTCTATATCCTCCTATTTTGAATTCAATAAGGCATTGTTTAGTTATTGTTACCTGATGACCTTTCTGTAACCATGAGACTTTATATGGCGTCATATTTGCAGTCATTTCCAGCTCCAATTTATCCACCATCTCTGTGGATACTAAGTTATTAGTGCTCCCACTGTCAATTATCACCTTGCATACTCTGTCTTTAGTCTTGCAAGTTGTCCTAAACAAATTGTTCCTCTACACTGGCTTTTCAACCTTTGGCTCTAGATTTAAGAGAACCTTCTTCATCATAAAATATATCCCATCTTATGTTCCTTCTACTTCAACATCTCACTTTTGTGCTACTGAAATGTGAGCTTCATCTCCTTATTTCTTTCTCTTGAGGCATTCCCAAGACACATGTCATAACTTTACATAGGAATAACACTTTACTTCTCCTCCTCTGCCTCTTCCTCTTCCACTAGTAAAAGAGTTTCTACCACCACTATGTCTCCCTCGGGAACCTCCTCCTCTTTCAGAGTGATTATGTGGTTTTTCCACCTCACCTTTGGAATTTTGTGCCTTGTCATGGGTAACTCCTTTGCCTCTATTCAAACTTCTACCCCTGCTTTTTTTACTCTGATTTCTGGCCAACTTCTCCTATGCTTTCAGAGAAATATGATAAGCATTCTCCAGTGTCCTTACTGTCATCATGTTGATTTCATCCTAGATTTCATATCTCAGGCCATTGATATACCTGGAAAATTTTTCCTCGTCTCTCTCTTTTTCCATCCCTGATGTTCAATCTATAAAACTCCTATGTGTACTCTTTCACAGTCATCCCTTTCTATCTCAAGTTCTGCAATATTCTGAACATATTTATATGGTAATATTTGAGTATTAACTTAACCTTCATCTTGGCTACAATTCTATCCCAACTCTTAATACTTTTTTTTCCTTTGCTTCTCCTGTTAGCCTGCAGTTCATCCCACCACAGTGTTGCATGTCCTTTCAACCTAGTGACAACATGTTTCACCTTTTTCTCCTCATCGACATATTCATAGTCGAAATACTTGTCCATTTCTCATATCCGATCAAGCAAGTATTCAACGTCCAAATTAACTTCATACATTGGGATGTTTATCTTTTCCCTAGATCCAAACTTGACACCGCTCTCAGTAAGCGTTCTTCCAGAACATCCTCTGTTACAAATTCTTCAACTTCCACTTCTTCAATCTCTGCATCACTGACGTCTCTAGCTTCAAGTGCTCTCCTTTGTGTTGTTTCCATGGCATCCAACCTTGCACACAGTTCTCTCATTTCCCTTTTCCATAGATATATTTTCTACAGGTGGGTCCACACGTCTCCTAGGTGGCATTGTGTTGATGTATATGGTACCTTTCAACGATATCAACCTACTTCTCTATCTCCTTTATCTACATAAATCAATTATGTCCTACTCTGATACCACTTGGTGTAGCCCCCCTACCCTCCTACGAATTCTCTGACCTCCCAGTCTTGGATCCTCAAATTCCTTGAACTGAATTGGTTCTTTGGGCCTTCAACAGATCCTGATCGATTAATCCATAGGTCCTTTTGATGTTACCCACAACTCCTCTTTCGGGTACTAGTGGCAACACAAAAATTGTGAATGCAAACCCCATGTTAGACTCTTTCTCCTGTGTGACCACGGGTCATGACCATAGGTCAACTCTTCAGAACTTCAGGCTTCTACAATATCATTTCTTCAGCCTTAATTTCCTTCCAAAACACTTTTCTCCAAATTCATGGATCTCTGTCGCATGTCCCTCTGGATCCAATGGTCCAACTGTATTTTGAATTTTGAAACTTCATGAATATTCCACTCACTCTACACCCAACTCCTCTAAACTTCTATCTTTTGAATTTTCTAATCCATTTCCACCCGTCTCCTCGCAACCAAAAGTCAAGATTCGCTTCGCAACTTCAACGATCCCACTCCTCAACACATCAGAACACTCTGAACTCCAAAATGCCAAAACACCTCATGGATAACCTCCGTGCAACTTCTCCCATATTTGACGGTCTGGAATGATCACGACTCCTTATGGACGATCCTTACTCGTTAATCTTTGGGAAACATTAAAGGATTCCTCCCTTCAAATATTTCTCTCCACTCCCCCTCCTGATCTTGTTCCTCTCAAACATTTTCCTCCTTAGAGTGCTCTTCTCGACACTTAGTCGAATCTCGTCCTTTGCACACCTTGCACCAGGTCCTCCTCCACACCTTAGCCTCACTGTGGAAAACCTTCGTTACTCCTTTCGAGATTCTGATTCAAAAGATTTTGTCACGTATTCCTTGCGGACAAACTTCCTTCCAGCTATCTCTCCAGAAATTTCTAAGTAAAAATGGACTCTGTCATGCACACTTTGTGGATGCTATGCACTCCTTGCATGCATATAAATTTCACGTTATGTCTTCTAAGCTTATGAGTTGAAATGGACTATGTCAATGCACGCCTTGCAGACACTATGCACACTTTCACTTGCTCGTAGAAGAGAAACAATTGAAACTTATCTAAAGCTTCATAGACTCATAAATTCAACCATGTAAATGCATACATAAACACAAGAATAAGAAGTAACACAGAATTGTAAATAACATAAAGTCTACCATGCATTCATTCAAGTAGATGCAACAACACCAAACATTTGGGATAATACTCCTTCTGTTATATTCATTCAATTGAAAATATACATGTATTCATATATTGATTCTCAGCAGCTCTCGACTATCGACTATCAACAACCTTTCAACAACTAGGGTGCCAACAACCTTTTATGGGAAACAAATACAAAGATTTATACAAGAGAGGCTCTTCGATCTCTTCCCTCCAACTATTCTAGAGCTATCATATCGAATTAAAAGTTATCATCTACTAGAATTACAATAAATATTTGAGTAAGATAGATAAGAGAGAAAGCTCCAGATCTGTACTGCAATCTGCAACATTAAGGAAAAACACATTCTTTGATGTCCTCATGAAATCATCCATCTCCAAAACATTAAAGATGTTCTTTAATTACAACTCCTTTCAAAATATTTGCGTGATACGCCTTCTTCAAAATTTAAAGTTCACTTCAAAATGTGCAGTCGCACTTCGTTGTCCTCCGCTTGCGCTTTGTTGGTGATGCTCTTGCATCAATATTCCTAGAAAATATTGGAAGAAATAACTAGTTGAAATACTAATTTTGAATAACTCACTAGATTTAAAGACATAAACATCAAATAAATTATAGACATAAATCCTTTTTTGAAGAATGAAATGCAAAACCCATTTTGGGGATGAGTTGGAAGGTTTGGTAAGGGGTTTGTTGTGGCTTATTTTTGAATAAGTACTGGTGCATAGAGATTTCAACAAAAGGTGAGTGCATAGAAACCATGAGACCATAGAATCATGAGTATGTAGTTCCACTAAATCCTGAGTAAGTGGAGGCCAAGGAGTTATACTATACATCCTATACACCTAGTATCACAGATTCTCTATGCATATCTCTAAAGGTGAAGACCCTTTTGTATAAGTGGTTTACAACTAGAAAATTTCACCATATATTTAGGAATATTTTTTAACCACACTAGTCACCTACATAGATTTGAGGATTGTTAGTTTGTAAGTTTTTCTTGTAAGTAATGGAGAATATAATTTGTACTTAATATAGATATCATTCTTCTATTCTATCATGTTTTTTTTGCATGAATTATGTTGTAATGATCATCATGTTAATGTAATGGAGAGTTTTTTTTCCCATGTATGCATGTTTGTGATGTTTCTTTATGATGTATATGTTGTTATGTTACCAAGCATTTTGTTATTTTAGTTATCTAAAATTAATAAGGTTTAATAATGTGCAATGAACACTACCCCCCACTAAATATTTAGTATTGTGGACATTAATAACATGGAAAATATTATGTGTGTCTTGGCTTAGAGACATCATTCCATATGGAAGGTTGAATATGTCAATGAACTAGAGTACATTAATCCTATGTTGGACACCTTCTATGGAACCTAGGTATTTACAACATAAGCTACCACCCTTCAGGGTGGGTGGGAGATCATAATATTTTTTCCATTGTTTTTCTATCCCCGAATGTAAGATTTGATTCCTTAATCTATAGTGTAGACTTTCATTGTTAGCCTTCTCTTAAACTATAAATTGATGACGTTTTACATTCTTATCATATTCATCATCCAAAAACCATTTTTCGCTTGAATGACAACATTTTGGTTTTGTTTTATGTTTTTTTTTCCTTTTTTTTTTAAGCTTGTGCTCGGGGCAAAGAATCCTTAAGATGTCATGTTTGTTGGTAGATTTTATCCTAAAAAAAATTATTATCATAATCCAAAACCTAATCTCATCAAAACAATTTACTTCATAGAATCATCTTCTCTAATAGACCCTAGTTGATGTCGATCTCAACACATATTTGGGAACATGGGGAGAAACACAACATAATCCACTCAAGATATATTTTTAAGTAGCTACCCAAGTTATATCAACATCTTAAAATATTAATAAATGGAAAAAACATAATGATATATTTGGGAGGGAAACTTAAACTATAATTTTTGTGATAGACATAGTACCAAGGTTGAAATTTGGGAATCAGGTGGTAACAAAAGGACCTTCTCTTCCCTAGAACTAGAGACCCTCTTAAAAACAATTATGATAATGAAAAAGGTTTGAAAATTGAACAATAAATAAACATTTAGAACATATATATACCTCATAGTGTTTTTCCAAAGTTAAATAGATCCATTAGTAGAAGTCCAATGTAGGAGGCCAAAAACCATTGAGTTGAAAAATTATTGGAAAGGATTCGTAAAATAAGAGTGGTTTTCCAACCACCTACTTTGAGACCTCCAACTCCCACACCTATTTTAATTTCACCAAAATCCATTCACTAGGTAGAGGAGGAAAATAAAGTTGAGATTTTGGTTTTTACCATGTCCTTGAAAGGGATAAGATTCAAGGATGTAGGTGCTCCATTACCCATTGCTCCTCCATGTAGATGCAAACAAAAATGTCAGGGTATTTTCTTTTCATATGCTATAGTACTCAAACATTATATAATGGTCATATGGTTATTTACTTGCAAATAGAAGCCAATATTGGTCCATAAGGAAAAAAAATTGGGGAATCCGAATGACTTATTCCCCACATTCATGGATGGAATCCTTGGTAAACCCATTAGTGTAAAATAGTGTTACTCACTTAGTAAGACTCAAATTAGGTACCAACTGGCTCAAACATAGATACATTTCCTACAACATACATACATACATGAACAACCTAGTGGGCTACCTCAAGTGGTTGAGTTTTTGGAGCTTCATGAAGAAGGTCTCTAGTTTGATATATCAATATTTTTGCCTATGTTGCATTCCACACCTAATTCTGTTATAGGGTTTTTCATCACAATCAACACCAACATTTTACATTGGGTTCCATCCATGAAATGAGAGGAAGAATTTGGGGGTTTACACACACACACACACACACACATATAAATATATATATAGAGAGAGAGTACGATCCAATTTGAGGGGGAAACCTCCTCTTACAATATATCCAATTCAAAATACAATATGAGATGTGATAAGATGATACTAAGACTAGGTATCCTTGGTATATATATACGAGACAAAGGGTACAATTATAATGAAAGGGTACCATGAAGAGTTCTAGATGACATACAATTATAATACTATAAATGTAATAATTCAATATCTAGGGATTAATTAGGGGTTTTACACATAAAATGGGGCTTTGTCTAGGTCTCAGCATGCCCCTCCCTTTTAAACAAGTGTTTTACTCAACACTTGACTAATTGCAAGTATTTCTCGATGAAGAAGTCATCTTTTGATGTTGCCTCTTCCATTGTTAGGTTCTTCCATTTGACGAGGTTCTCTGTGATTTCTCGATGTCTCAGTCGCTTAATCCTTCTTTCAAGGATTATTTCTATTTCTAGTATGATCTTCCCTTCTTCATTAATCTCTGGTAAAATGGTTTGGACTAGAATATTGTTTCCAATTACCGTCTTTAAGAAGGAAACATGGAAGACTGGATGTACACGTGAAGATGGAGGAAACTCCAATTTGTAAGCCATACCTTTAATTCTTTGCAAAACCTTATAGGGGAAAAAAAATTTGGGTGCTAATTTAGTGTCCTTATTTTTATGCTTGAGGGACATCTGTTCATATGGTTGTATCCTTAGAAATACCCAATCCCTAAATTCAAATTCCCCTCCATCACAATGTTGGCATGCTTGTTGTTTCATCCTATTTTGTGTCATAACTAAGTTGTCCTTCAATAGTTTGAACAAGTTTTTTCCTCAACACTTGACTCATTGCAGGTATTTCTCAATGAAGAAGTCATCTTCTTATGTTGCCTCTTCCACTGTTAGGTTCTTCCATTTGACGAGATACTCTGTGATTTCTCGATTTCTTAGTTGCTTAATCCTTCTTTCAAGGATTGTTTCTGGTTCTAGTATGATCTTCCCTTCTTCATTAATCTCTGGTAAAATGGTTTGGACTAGAATATTGTTTCCAATTACCTTATTTAAAAAGGAAACATGGAAGACTGGAAGTACACGTGAAGATAGAGGAAACTCCAATTTATAAGCTATACCTTTAATCCTTTGCGAAACCTTATAGGGGATAAAAACATTTGGGTGCTAATTTAGTGTCCTTATTTTGATTCTTGAGGGACATATGTTTATATGGTTGTATCCTTAGAAATACCCAATCCCCAAATTCAAATTCCCCTCCATTACAATGTTGGCATGCTTGTTATTTCATCCTATTTTGTGTCATAACTAAGTTGTCTTTCAATAGTTTGAGAACCTCTTGTTGGTTCCCTATGATATCCATAAAGTGACAAAAATGGAGAAATTTTTTATGAAGTATGGAAGGATGTGTTGTACCACCATTTCACCAAAGGAACCACTTGAAATCATCATCATCAACCTAAGAAAGGACTCCAAGGATGGAAACCTATCTGGAAGATAGCTAGAGTATGTAATCCCTGTCATAGTCTAGGGGACTGATTAAGGTGGCTTTGTTGAGTGCATGTTTGAGTGAGTCAAAGGAATCTTGGGCATGGTGATCCCAGTGAAACACAATATCATAGGAGAGTAATTGTAGGAATCTATGGGTGTGAATGGCATATTCAACAAAGAACCATCGTAAGAAATTGGCTTTGCCTTGGAGGCTCTTCAACTGGTGTAAGTTCCTGGGAGGGGGAATTTCATTTATTACCTTAAATTTAAGGGGGTCTACAGTTGTTACACATGAAATTTTCACACCTAAGTACCTCGCCCTAAGTGTTGTAAGTGTCATATAAGTGTCTCATACACCTTGACACCATGGAATAACCTATGTCATAATCCCTAGTCAATGTGGAGGGGGATATATTACTTGAAGGCCAAAATACCAAGTGCAGATGAATTATTATTAATATTCATGAAAAAGAAATTAATTAAGTGTGAGAATCCACCTCACATTTGGTTTCCTATTTTTTAGGGAAGGGGGAGGATCTCATGGATGGTTGAAATATTTCCTCCTTAAAATCCTTGAGAGATATTTCCTCCCTAACATCCTCAACAAATATTTTCTCCCTAAATATCTTAGAGATCCCTTTTTTAGTGGATCTGATGAGAAATATTATCCATGGTGGTTAAGCCTCCAAATCCTATATAATGATGGATTTCCATGGAGGATGGGGTATGGAAGAGTTTAGAGATACCCAACTTATGATATCATGAAAGTGGAGACTTGAGGATATCAAACCTCTGATTTTGGGAGCTTTGTGCAAGGGTTGGACGAGGAGGACTTGGAGAGGCTGCTACGACTTCATCAATGATTTGTAAGTATCTCTTTTGAGTTCTCATTAATACATGTGCTTGGCCTATTTCCTTCAATTTTTTGTACATTTGCATGGACTTGTCTCTTTGGATAAATCTAGATTTAAACTAATCTGGGTGTAATAGGAAGTATGCTTTGTTGTCGTTGTTTATTGGATTGCAGGACTTGCTGAAAGACTTGGAGATCAAGTTCAACTTGGATTGAACGAGGACAAAATTCGTAAAAAGGTACACATATCTCTTCCTATTTTCTATTGAATATTTTATCTATTTTTAAAGGAAAGACAGTGTTCAAAGTTAGCACTTTCTGTCTTGATCATAGGGGTCTAAGATCCAAGAGGGAATTCACCTTTCCGCAGGGGAATTTTCCTACAACAAACATTGGCGACTCCACTGGGGATCAACATCAATTTGTATTTACTTGTTTTTTCCCTTCCCTTATACCACCTTTTAGATCAATTTTACTATTTGTTTATGATCCATTACCTTTCTCCCATCTTCACTAGCAATTTCACCAATTTATGTGCATTCTGGGTGAGTTGTTCTGCATTTTTTGGCTCTTGTTTTGAGGTTTTGGGAAGATCAACACCCCCCCCATAGGCCATATCAGAGAACTAGCGCTCCCCTACAATGCTTTACAGAAAACTTCAATGCTTTGTTCCCTTGAGATAGGGAGCATTGGTCTCTTTCTTGGAGGATTTTTGCCTTCTTCTGCTCAAATTTGTTCAGCCTATTTTGTGGAAGTATTTACCCAGACTCTGTATGTTGGTTTGTGAAGTTCTTTAGGTTGTGATTTGGTTCTTATCACTCCCTGTTGTCTTGATTGGAGCTTGAAAATTTTTCATAAATGTGAAATTGCCCTTTCTTGCTGCTTGGTTTGTTGGGACAGTTTGAGTGATTTCTCTTTCTCCCTGTCTTTTCTTGGATTATTCTCTGCATTTTCTTGTACTCGAATGCTTGTTGGTTGTCAAATATTTGATTGAGTTCTTTTCAGGACAAGTTTCTACTTTTTTTCTTTCATACCTCACTTCTTTGAATGCATGCTTTGTTTGTAGCCTTTTTGCTTCGTGTCTTTTGCATTTGCATCTGACTCTTCTTTTAATTGAAAGTAGTGGAGAATTAAAGGATTTGGATTTAATTTATTTATACATTAGAATCAAACAAAAAATATAGATGCATTCTTTCTATTGGGTAGTGAAATTGGCTTGCATTTGAAGTAGCGAAATTGCATGGTTTTTGGCATTTTTTGGTCTTGAATTAGCGAAATTGCA
>ML779681.1:1175770-1210666 GCA_009831015.1 Picea engelmannii | reverse complement strand
GGGGGGGGGGGGAGAATCGTGTATTGATGTACAGTCTCTTTGACTCATTTCTTGAAGATCTTGACATTGATGAGTTTAATAAAATGTTTGGAACATTATACATTTGGGAATGATAAAAATTTTCTCCTTCTCGTAATATATCTTTCATCGAAGTGAAATATTTGCATTCTCATTTATTTTTATTGTTTAGAGTCGGTCAAAACATCATTTAGTCCACACCATTTTCCTCTTGATTAAATAAAAGCCACTAAAATCAACGCTAAAATAAAAAAATTATCAGACATTTATACATTTTCTAGTAGCAAACCTACATTAGCTTAAGGTGTAGGGATTTGGAGTAGGTGTGAAAGAAAACTTTCCAAAGCTGTCAAACACAATTAGCATCTTGCGATAGGGAGAGAAAACCAAATTTTTGTATAAGCATAGTTGGGATCCCCCTCTCACACAAGGGTTATGCATGAGGTCTTGTTCAGGAGAGCAACGAAGATTATCCCTCTGAGGCTTAACCATTCGTAGTATTCATATCGTATATTGGGGTTTATTCTTGACGTCCAACTATCTTCATTTGGTCTTGGTGCTTCGTGAATTCCAAATTTGTTCGGGGTCCTCTAGAGTTCTACCAGTCCACTTGTCCTCAATTCTCTCGAAGGATTTTAGACTTGTTATCCTGCCCATACGTTCAGACTAGACTTTCGACTGTACCCACCCAAAGTATAACTGCGAGGTGGTGACCTTAGTAGCCATAATATTTAGGGTCGTTACACAAGGTGACGACGAAGGGAAGTTTTCGTTGTACTTGGAACAAACGTTGGTCAAACTCACTCGAGTTACTTGGAGGGTAAATCCATGATTATTGTGTGGAATCTTGCACCAAGGCATAAGTCCATTAAGCAAGTCGCCAACCCCTTCCTATATTGATCTCGCGATGTTGGATTTCATCACCAAATAGTGGTATCATTGTGGGAATTTTTGTTTGATTGTTTGCTTCTCAGATTTGTAGCATGTGTTGTTTTTTTTCCTTAGTGGACCTTAGGTCGAATCAGTTTTAATGGAATCAACTCCTGGGAGTACCAACGGAGGAACCCATTTTCCCAGGGAACCTTTCACCTTTACTTCTTTTGGAAACATTGGTCATCCGTTCATTGCCACACTGAGTCTTCCGGGACTCACAATCGAATTACCAGTTTGGTTGTTCCCCACTCTAGTAATCTCGAATCTCCACAGTGCCTCGACTGCACCTAATGCTTCAAATGTAGGTACACCACCCACACATCAACCTCATGTTGAATTTTCACCTTTTTCACCTTTTTCACCTGTTAATTCTCCTTCCCTTTCTCCTTATTTGCCTAGTGAAATATCTAAAGCAAGTAGCCAGGTTGATAAGAAGAAGAAGAAATGGAAAGAGAAGAAGAAGAAGAACTCGAAAACGACCAAGCCTCCAACCACATCAGATGTTGGATCCAAGAAACCAGCTACTGTTAATCGTATTGGGAGTGTTGATGAGGTCATCAAGATTAAAACGAAGAATCTGAAACCCAAATTCCCTTGCAGTCTTTGTAAGGGTGACCACTTTCTGAGGGATTTCCCTGGTCTTCCCAAGGTCTTAGAAATGTGGTCCTCCATTTCATCGGCCCCTGTTGAACATGATGGTGACACCCCGTCAACTAGTGACGTTAAGGTTGATAAGAATAAGACAACTGTCAAATTTTTGTGCATGATATGCAAAGGTGATCATTACTCTCACCTTTTTCCTGATATGAATGAGGCTTATTCTCTTTTGGAAAATATTCAACTTCTAAATGGTTATCGTAAGATTCCTCCCAACCCATCGTTAATTGATGGAATGATCAATCCAATTCCATCCCCAGTCAATCCGGTTGATCAGGTGGTCAATCTAGTTTCATCCTCGGTTGAACCACTAACCAAAGTAGTTGATCTAGTTCTGTCATCGATCAACCCCACTTTTCATCTGAAAAGTGAAACCCAAGTGGTCAATCCGGTTCCTTCATCAGTCGATCCCACTACTCCCTTGAGGAGTGCCAAAGTGGTTTCTCTAGTTACATCATCATTCGATCCCACTCCTCCCTTGAGGAGTTCCAAAGTGGTTTCTCCGGTTACATCATCGTTCAATCCCACTCCTCCTATGAAGAGTGCCAAAGTGGTCGATCCGGTTCCACCATCGGTTGATCCCACTCCTCCTTTGAAGAGTGCAACCAAAGTGGCCGATCTGATCCCATCATCGGTTGATCCTACTCTCCCTCTAGAGATTAAACCTGATACTTCCCATGTTTTTCTCGTTAATACATAATCTACCGTGCTGGGGGGCATTCCTCCTTCTCCACCGAAACCCCCTCCAAGTAATGAGGCCATCATTTTTTATTGGGTGCGCTAACTGGACCTCATCTTCCCTCTCACATTCCTTTCAAGATTACAGTACAGGTTTGTGTTTGGGATGTTTCTTGGATGTTGATAGATGAAGGTGTGTGTGTTAGTATTTTATCCTTTATTGCTTGGCAAGCTTTTGGTTATCCTCAGCTTGTACCAGTTACGCATAATCTGATAGATTTTAACAGAAGAACCATTCACCCTTTAGGATTCCTTCCTCAATTTCCCATAACTTTGGGAGGGAAAAATGTCTTTATTGAATTTATGGTAGTCCAGGACCCCTTGGATTTCGATTTACTGCTTGGATGAGATTATGTCTATGCCATGAACACTATTGTGTCCATTATTTTTCGTGTGATATATTTCCCTCACGATGGAAGAATTGTGGCTATTGATCAACTTTCATTCGTTGGTCCTAACTTGATTACCAACCCAATGAGATCCCTAAATGGCTCTTATATGCAGACGGTATCGCCCCCACCACATGTCAAATATGTGGCGTTATGTCCCATGCCTTCAAATTCCGATGAAGATGAACCTCTCACTGTAGTCTCAGCCTTTTGTGATTTAGATATGATAGTTTACATGGTGATCTCTTCGATAGGGTTAGTAGAGCATGATCACCTTGCTCCTATCAAGGTCATCGACATGTATTCCTTCCAAAGTTATTTTCTTCTATCTAGTGAAGATCTCTTGGAATCCATGATTGGCATTTGTCCCTTGACATGTATTCATTCCAAGGCATTGTCCTCTTGGAATCCATGATCAAGTAGGAGACTTGAGCATATTTTTACTTCTCTGTGGAAATCTTGTTAAAAAGTGAAACATAGGTCTTGAGCATAGTTTTCCTCTCTGTAACAAGCTCGTTAAAAAATGAAACAGAAATACGGGGATTGAACCCAGAGCCTTGAGCATATTTATTTTCATGTGTCAAGCTCGTTAAAAAATGAAATAGTCACCTCTCCCGTCATGTCGAGTCTTTCACTAGGTCTCGTATTTGAACCTTCATTTCATCCACCCTTATCATTTTTCTCCATCTAGTACAGAAATTGGTGACAGCCTCAAAGTCAGTAAATGAATTGAAGCTTGGGGGGGAATGTATCCATCCTTTGATTATCATTCTGGAGTTAATCCGCTAGCTTTTCAAGCTGGGGGAAGAGTACCAACCATCCATGGGTATCCCTAGCTTTGGAAATTATGTTGGGAATTTATAAGAATAAGTCTAATTTTGTTTCAAGCTTGTGTAAAAATAAAACCAATACCGAGCTTAGTCTTTGTTCTTTCTCGTGCTCATAAATACATGAGAATGTAATCGAGTATACTTTTATCACTTTTTCGGACTCATAAAGGTTATATGGAAAAGGAACCCCCTGGATTCTCCTTTAAGCTCTTTTCAAACTCTCTAAACATGAAAATATTGTCAAATGATCTTGCTTCCTTTCACACTCGTTAAAAGGTTTGAAAGGGCATCTTTAAAGCAGTAGTTTATCGATTTTTCGGCCTCGTGAGACTAAAATTATGGAAAAGGACAACCCTAGAGTCACCTTTAAGTTCTTTTCAGACTCTCTAAACATGAAAAACCACCGATTTTTCCTTCTCTAGACTCACTAAACTACACATTGAAGGGCCCTTATGGGAACGAACCCTTACTTCTTCCAGTTCGTTAAACAAAGGAAGAGGGACTTACTGAAGGTAAGTTATATCGAGCATGTGTTACCCTCCTCAAGCTCGTTAAATTAAAAAGAGGTACTCATCTATCTGGGTGGGGGAAAAATTGAAGGAAGAAAGCCAAGCCACTTTTTGGGAAACATCACAGGTCACTCTTGCAGTCTCCTTTGAACACGACACATTGTCTTCACATACATTTCAATCCATTGAACCTCTACACTAAACCAATCCTCTGAGTTTATTTACTCCTTTGGGTCACCTGATGAAATTCATAGTATCCATTGCATCATGTTTTGGTCCATGTCGTGTTTCTGTTGTTTGTGCCTCGGTGTTCAAGGGAAGTATCTGCCTCGAGAGTCAACCATCACAAATTTCCAATTTTATTAGTCGTGTCAGTCCATACTCATTTGATTCAACATCTTACATCTCTATGTTTGTTTCGTGTTGTTTATGGGGAATACATCAAGGCCCTCCTTCAACGAGTCTTTTTCTATTGAATTCAACACATCATCAGAGAAATAGACTTAGAAACTAGTTAGTACCTTGGGACCTGCATGCCTCAATGGAAGGCCTCCTCGCCTTCGACAATAGGTTTTCATCATTGAACTATGATCGAATGATTCCACAAATTTTTTACTTCAGCTCATTTATTCACATTTGTTGTAATGTACTAGGGTACCTTGGGAGTCATTGACATCATTGATTATTTCCCTCGCACTTGTTAATAGTTTACCTCAATGACCAGTAATTAAGTGGTTTGTACCATGTTCGACATCAAAACATCTATTCACATGGCTAGATTTGTACAACATCGGGATTGGGACAAAAACCTTGGGTTGAGCATTCACTATGTTATCTTCTTTTCATAGGTTACGAAGGAGATCATTTAAGCATGCTGATATATATATTGTCACATATATCCACATTGTATTGGTCTGTGGCTATGTTTTATCATCTTGTAGCTCCACTGTATATTTTGCGTGGCTACAATCAATTCATGTCATGGAGGTATGGATCCACATTTTATCTTTGGTGGCCATATCCTTAGTCAATTTGTTTCATGGATCCGCAGTGTATTGGTCGACGACCGTGATTTAAGTCATCTCATATTCCAAGCATAGGTATTCCTTCCTCGGAGATGGAACATATATTAATACTGTTTGATGGTTGTTTGCAGCTTCTTCCAGGTTCTCCAACTCCACACCCTTGCATTAAAGATTTGCAAAGTGTTTTGGCCATCATTCTCTCTTCTGACCTCACACTTTAGGGGGAATTTTGTTACACATGAAATTTGCAGACCTAGTTACCTCACCCTAAGTGTCATAAGTGTCATATAAGTGTCTCATACACCTTGACACCATGGAATAAACTATGTCATAATCCCTAGTCAATGTGGAGGAGGGACATATTACATGAAGGCCAAAATACCAAATGCACATGAATTATTATTATTATTCATGAAAAATAAATTAATTAAGTGTGAGAATCAACCTCACATTTGGTTTCCTATTTTTTAGGGAAGGGGGAGGATCTCATGGATGGTTGAAATATTTCCTCCTTAAAATCCTTGAGAGATATTTCCTCCCTAAACTCCTTAAGAATTATTTTCTCCCTAAATATCTTAGAGATCCCTTTTTTAGTGGATTTGATGAGAGATCTTCTCCATGGTGGTTAAGCCTCCAAATCCTATATAGTGAGGGATTTCCATGGAGGAGGGGGGATGGAAGAGTTTAGAGATACCCAACTTATGATCTCATGAGAAGTGGAAACTTGAGGATATCAAACCTCTGATTTTGGGATCTTTTTGCAAGGGATGAACGAGGAGGACTTGGAGAGGCTGTTGCGACTTCATCAATGGTTTGTAAGTATCTCTTTTGAGTTCTCATTAATATATATGATTTGCCTGTTTCCTTCAAGTTGTGTACATTTGCATGGAATTGTCTCTTTGGATAAATCTAGATTTAAACTAATCATGGTAGAATAGGAAGTATGCTTTGTCATCGTTGTTTATCGAATTGCAGGACTCATTGAAAGACTTGGAGATCAATTTCAACTTGGACTGAGCGAGGAAAAACTTTGTAAAAAGGTACTCATACTCTCTTCCTCTTCTCTATTGAATAGTTTAGCTATGTTTAAAGGAAAGTCAGTGTTAAAATTTATCACTTTTCTGTCTTGGTCATAGGGGTCTAAGATCCAAGAGGGAATTCACTTGTCCGCAGGGGAATTTTCCTACAACAATAGTGATGCCCTGCTTGGAAACAATGAAGCCCAACATGCGCCCTATAGTGATGTATAAGACACATTTAAGCGGGTTGAGCCAAATGTTGTCTTTCTGACAACATTCAAAGATGATCCGTAGATCCTCTATGTGTTGGGAACGTTTCTTGGACTGAGTTGTAAGGTCATCTAAGTAGGAAAGAATGATGTGAGCGAGATCATGGAAGGTGTATGGCATCGCATGTTGGAAATTCATGCCAGCATTTTTAAGTCTGAATGGAATGATGCGATAGGAAAAGGTACCCCAGGGGGTTGTGAAGGTGATTTTTTATTGATCTGCATGGAAGATTTGGATCTGGTTATAGCTGAAAAACAAGTCCATGAGGGAGAGGAATTCATGACCACCACATGCATCGATGACTTGATCGATGAAGGGGGTAGGGAAGTTGTCTTTTGGACAAGCTTGGTTGAGGTTGTGAAATTATGTACAGAATCGAATGGTGCCCTATTTTTGATTGACATGGATAGGATTGGAGACCCAAGATGTGTATGCAATGGGGTATATGAAGCTAGTTGTACATAGTTTGTTGATCTTGGATTTGATCGCCGTGGATTTGGAAAATGGTTGCAATGTCAGGCCAAGTGTCAATGCGATGTTCAACAATGGTTGGGTATAACCCTATAATTTTGGTGTATGACCAGGAAAACACATCCCGATATTCCTTGAAGAGGAATTTATATACTATAATTTCCTCTGGGGAGCATGCTACCCCCAAGGTAATTTCTTATATGAAATTGGCTTTAACTGAGATGTCGATATTGATTGTGGGTGAGATATTGGCCATATTACCTTCTTCAAATGTGTCAGGCACAGGTATTGTATTTTTTAACCAGTCGACATGCATGAGGGGATAAAATATTAAGCTTTGATGGTACAGATAGGGGTGTCTGTAGGTGGTTGAAAGGTGTTGTGTTCCAAGAAAAGGGATCGATGATGAAAATCATCCCATGGGTAATCAGAGGTGCATAGGAACTCTAAAACGTCTTCATCAAACTTAATGGTAATGGATTATAGGGAGTCTATAACAAGTGAGAGTGCAGTGTCGAGATTCATGGGGGTAGTCGATGGAGGTTGGATATCATCATTCGTCCCTAAGGTAGATGGACCTATGAGAGGGGAACAAGAACTTTCGGTAGATGTCATGAACCAAATATCCATATACAAATTGGACGTATAATGGTCTGGAGGAGGGGAGATCTCGTAAATTGGTGTTACTGGGGAGTTTGTAGAATTGGATAGGAAGTCTATGCCTCGTGGTGGAATAGATATGGTAAGTGGAGTTGAGGGAAAAAGGTTTGGTCATGGAGGGGTAGTATCATAATTGTTGGGGTGAGGATTGTACGCAATTTGAGCCATTGAGGTGTGTATGAGTGGTGTAATGGGTGGGATGTAATCCCTCCAGAGTGTGCGTCCCTCAATGATGAGTGGGAATCAATATGTGTAATGATCCATCTAGTGGAAAAATGCATAAGGGCATCGCATGTGCTCATTTACTGACTCAGAAATATAGTGAATTTCAGTAATGGTTGATACAGACGAAGATGTGGGTAATATGGTTTGGTGTACCGCTTCTAGGGTAGTCTTAAATTAAGGGAGGGTTGGGAAGTGTTGCATGTAATGATCGTGCTAAGAGCAGATCATGCAAGCATTCCTAGTTCTCAAACTAAGAGTTTTGGAGGAGGAGGGTTCCTGTGAGGCCGACGAAGCTACACGTGTGGGAAGTAGCGGTGTACTTATGGGTTTTGGAATGAAATTCTGCAACTCAGGTAAAGTGTGGTAGATATTGGTATGATTTCCAATGGTGTTGTACAATGTGCATGGGGGTGGTATGCGAGGTGTGGAATGGATAGAAGTTTCCTTCCTTTTGTGTGTGCCTTGTTGGTTTGTGGAATTTCCCCATGTTCCAGAGTTAGCATCCCCTGTAGTGGTAGTATTTCCCCCAACTGTGTGATTGGTTGGGTGAGTGGATGGATGAGACACTGATCATGTTAATGGGACCGTAGGTTGTGGTGGAAGAGATAAACCTAGTACCATAGCTAGTGGTTCTAGATACCATACAAGCTATGACCATATTTGGTAAGGTGAGGGTAGAAACAAATTGATATGTTGTTACTCCCAGGGGAGGATAAAAGAAGGGTATTTGGGTGATGGCATGTGGGACTTTCTTCCAAATGGGGATTTGACCCATGGGTGGTGGTATCTTTGATGTTTTGTCTCGAGGAGTATGTACAGGGAGTTCGATAGGAAGTATTCTGGTTGGCTAGGAAGGATTCGATGTGGAGTTTGATGAGCTCTCGATGGATGGGGGGTTGGGTATCTCTTCTCCATTGGTCATGATAATGCAAACAATGAAATTGATTTTGATGATAATTTTCTTTCCCCCTAGCTCTACCATAATTTTTTTATATAGGACTTCGAGTTGGGATGGTCAACCTTCATCAGCTCGAAAAGTGATGGTGGAGGCGATCAACTCAGGTGAACCGAGTTGCTACCATACTAATTTGGACATGATACAAGTGGATGCTTCTTCATCTATGATGCAACGATGGACAATTATATTTCAGATTTTTAAAGGAACCTGGAATGTGACTAAGGATGGGAGTCGCAGGTCTTCTTTGTCTAAGTCAAATGTGATCATATAGGTGTCTACATGATATATTTCCCCTGATTGTGAAAGTAATTCCTTTCATTGGGAAGGGCATGTTTGAAGGAATTCCCTAACTGACATGGAAATGGGAGATTGAGTGAGATTGTCAATAATACTATAGCTATGGGCGGCCCGTGCATGGGGATTATGCCCATTCCTACACAAGGGTGTGTGGGGCATGCGAGGGATAGCGTCAGTATTAGGACACGAGATCATCAACGGTTTTCCAATTAGTGGCTGAGGAGCATCCGAAGTGGTGGGTAATGGGTTAGGAAGTGTACCGTATTGGAAACTATGAGTTTGTAAGAGGATTTCCTCTTCAGTGGTGAGAAGGCTATTGCAGTCAATGGTTTTCCCTGAGTGGGGTTGGTCAAGTGGAGAGAATGCCCATGGGGGTGTGGGAATTTGGCCCCTTCTGGGTGAGTATTAATGACACCTTGATGTGGGATAGGGTTTTTTAATACCACTAGTGGTGGTGGTGGTATATAAGTGGTAGGTCCCTATGGTGGGCCTTAGGGTTTCCATGTGCATTAGGGATTCATGGCAACCTTCATACGTTTGTAGTTGGAAATTTGAGGGAAATGGTGAGTACAATGGTCATATTTTCCACATAATGCATAAGGGTCATTGGTTCGAAGATTGCTATTTCTCCCTTGTCTTTGTTGGATGTTTTTATTACTGCCTTGAGGGTTTTGATTGGGTTGGAGTTGGTTGCCACTAGCTTGGGATTTTTGTTGTGGGGGGTTCCCCCCTTGTCCTTGGTTCCTATTATTTCCTTTATTCCAGTTATTGTTGGGTTGGTGATGTGGATTGGTCGTATTCAATTGTTAAAAAGATTGAACCTATTGAATGGGGGAAGGTTGGATGAAATTGACCCCTGCTTGATGTTCTCCATGTGAGGATGAAATAGGTTGGGGGGGACTTGGGAAAGGATAATATGGGTTACCTTGTGGGGGTCCATATGGGTTGTAAGAAATGGAAGTGACTCCATTATTGCTAGATGGATATGAAGTTGTTGGTCGAAGAACCAATTGTGAGGCATGTATTTGTTGAGGAAGGGACGTGGGTAGATGTGTACCCATGGTATGAAGATGAGGTGCCATGAATAGTGGCGAGGGTGGTGGGGGAGGGTAATATGGATTTCCCCCATATGGTGGAAAGTATGGATTGGTTCCGTATGTGGGTACCTGCAGTGTGTGTGGTTGAACATGAGCCATGGATTCAATCAACCCATCCACAACATGTGATGTCAAATTGTATAGGTACCATGATTGGGAGTAAATGAGGTCAAACTATTATGCCTTAGTGATGGCTTCATCTTTCGTTTAGGGGAGGGTTGTAGCCACATCTTTGGTAAGGTTAGGAATGAGGGATCTGAGGAACCAATTGATCCTTTGTTGTGGAGTGGTGTACACCTTTCATATGCGACGACGTCTATGCCACTCATGAATATGGTTAGAGATATGAACAATGGTGGTTTGTTTGCATTCAGAAAGAATTTCAAAACAAGTGTCATGATGGATAGGGAGTTGAAAAAATGACAGAAATACTTTGGCTAGAGATGCGAAGGTTGCATGGGAACCTGACTTCTCATCTATGTACCATTTGGCTTCGTTTCTAGTGAGGATTCTCTAAAATAACTGTAGACAAATATAATATTCCATTATTATATTGGAAGAACACCACAAGTGGAAGGACATGACATGGATGGTTGGGTCCTCTCCGACTTTTCCTTCAAACTTGGGAATGTCTGAAGGTAGTTTTGTGGGCATATTAGTCCAAGTAGGGTTGTTCAATATGGGATTATTTGTCAATTTGGTTAGATATGGGGTGTTGAGTGAAGCCAAGTAGGGCATGATGGGGGTGGGTCCTACCATGTTATGAGTGGAAGTGGTTCCTTAGGAGCTTGTACTTTGTGAGAAATTTTGTGCTTTTCCTCCTTGTGGTGGAGGGTTTGTTTGTGAGTTTCTTGGTATATTGATTCCAAGAAAAGTGACTTATAGTAATCCTAATATTAGTACCGTATCACTGACTGGTGTATGTGATGGTATTGTTGATGTCTCAACGAAATTAGGAAAACCACCAAAAATGGGGGTAAAGTTTCTCAATATCCTAGAACAACAGGGATATTGTGTTTCCCCTATGATTCTAGCCTATAGGTGGGTGGGTGAAAAATGGTGGTGAAGGATGATAGGGAAAATTTCTTTCAAATTACTTTAAACAATGTATTCATAAAACTGCATGTAATAAAGTGGTGAGAATAATACATAAAGACAATTTAAAAAGTGGTTTGGTATTTTTGTAACTCCACGTAAGGGAATAAGAATCAAATAAAAGATGCACATATCCTATCCGATGTAACATCCTTCATCTCAAATAACACTAGACCTCCAAAAAAATAGTTGACAGTGGGGTTGAAACCCTCTTTAGGAGAAGATAGTGAAGTGACGAACAATCATCTATAATGAGGGGTGAAGGGGGCATATCCCAGAAGTATTGGCGATATTTCCCAACAATCATTCAAAATATGACTGAGGTACGATTACAGCCCACAAACGCCACCTTAGGTAGATAAATCCTAGATTGAGCTACTAAGCTACCTCCATCAAGCATGACATTTAGATTTTCGATCTCATAAATCGGTCACAGGATGAATTATTTCGAAGGGTTGGGTGACCCATGGAGGCATGCACAAAACAACTGGACCTCAGCCTTCAACCCTTCACAGGTGTATCCCTGCCTTATGGTATAGGAATGATTGAGTGGGAGGATTTTGGCACCCTAATTCACAACTTTCTAAGTTTCAAGTGAGAAAATGATGATGGGGAGTTATTTGGATCCCTATCCCCAAAATAGTAACTTAGACTACCAACTTCTTTTGTGTTCCTCCTATGGAGGTTTAGAAAGTGGGTTGGTTATGGTTTTTTTCAGAGTGTGAGAGTAGGATGTGAAGCTAGATTCATGGAACAACTTCATTTTTACAATGGTGTGGACAAATACCCTTTACTCAACAAGTGAAACCCACAAGGGTTTCAAGTATCTAGCAAAAAGGTTTATGAATGAGTGAGAGTGTGTGCAAGGAGTTGTGATGGTGGAAAAGTTTTTAATAAGTTAAATTCAATATTTTATCATGGTGGACATCATGTGGTATTTTAGATAACTTACTAAATTTTTCCAAATGACCCTTGCAAATTAAAGAATCATGAGCTAAGATTGTGGATATGGTAATCCTTACTTTGACCCTTTAATCTTCCTATGATGTTTTGTAATCTAAGAAAGCTTGAAAAATTGTCCCTAGATTGTGAACATATGGGAATGTATGGGACCTTTCAATGCTTTTATGCTCCCTATGTGATTTACTCTAGAAATTTGAAACTATCCTAATATTGTGCACATGTGGGAATGTATGGGCCCTTACGAGTCTTAGATTTACGTCCCAAAATGAGCTAAGAGGTATTGGCCTCTCCTAGAGATTGGTTGATTTTTATTTAAGGGATATGAATACTTGTTTAGGAAATCTCTTTTCTGATTTCCAAGATCACACTAGGGTGCGAGGAAAGAGAATACTCTAAGATTACTTAAATAAGTTTCTAGTCATGACTTAGTGTGATTATTTTGTAAAAAAGAAAATAAAATAAAGAAATTCACATGATAAACTTTATCCCATCCATGTGGTAAGTAAGGAAGTAAAAGATGCAAGGTTTCTTTTTATCCTTCCTAAATGTCTATATGTGGTTTTAAGCTATGTGTGCTAGAGTGGATCTCCAAGCCTACTTTTAATATCTTTTACAATATTGATAAATAAACTCTAATCTTCTTGGTGGAAGTGATTTTCTCAAGCCTTAAAATTTGTGAAAAAATAAGAACAGTTTACGGATAAACCCGAAACAGTCATACACAGAGAGATAAGTCTTTTTTTTAAGAGTTCTGCTAGAGAATGGGTATGTGTGGACCGCGGCACTATTTTCCCCGAACCCACGCGCACACAGAGAAGATGGAGGGACCAAAATTTTGAAAAATTCCACTCAATGTGGGATGAAAACCTACTCTCTAAAGGTGAGAATATGTCGGTTTTATACCCTTAAAGCACAAGTGAGTGAGAAAGAAAAACTTAGCAACCTAATTGGGGAGGATTTTGATCCAAATCCCCATTATGGTTGCCAATCTGTTGGGTCATTTTTGTCACTTGGGTGAGCAAAAAGTGGTCCCTTAACTATCTAGTTAGGCTATCAAGACATCACAATAGTTTGTCAGTTTATTAGTGGATCAACTAAATAGAAAACAAGAAGTAAATAACAAGGAAACAAAACTAAACTATGCATGTAACAAACAAAATAGATGAAAGAAAGAGACATGAAGAATAGCTACCAAATGAGACTGATCTTCAAATTGACAACACCATGGAGAAATATGGGAAATTATGATTGCACTCTTCCTCCTTGGGAAGGCTCTTGAGTCCCCAAAAACAATTTTTTCTCTCTTCTAACAATAGATAAAAATTAAAATACAATGGTGAAGAATTGATGTTTGAACTTCTCAATAGGAGAGAGGGACAACACTTGCGATGGATGCTCAAAGAGTTCTAATAGAAATATGGATTCTCAAAGACAAATCGAACTACATAACAATACTAAAATTGCTTCTTCTTGTTTTTCATACAATGGCCCGTTATTTATAGGAGGATTGCAAGCTTTTTCCCAACTAGTTTAAAATGTGAATGGGAGGCCCTTGGAGGTACCTCCCATCCTTTTCAGTGATACCAAGGAGAAATTTTCTCGTGATTTTGGGTATGGGGGAGATCCACTCCATCCCAAAATTGGTTGAGGATTGACCAAAATCAACAATGCATTGTTTCTGCATCCATGTGATTTTTCCATCTTTTCATCACATAGTTCTTGCACTGTGTGCATTGTACGCCATGTTAGACTGCATGGGTGTGCGTGCATTGAAAGTGTTGAATGCGTGTGGAATTTGAGAACCACTTTTTCATATTTTTGTGCTTATATTTCCAAACTGATGGTAATCCTTCCATAATTACTGGTAGTATGTTGTGCTTGCGATGAATGTTTCTTCATCCATTGTCTATGTTTGTGATGAGCAATTTTTTGATAATAACAATGTTGAAGAAGGATCATGAAATAAAGTGGATCCAATTCCCTTCTTCACATGAAGAGCCACATTATCTTCCTCCTCACTCTTTAGTTGGATATCACGAGTGGCATCAAATCTCAATTCCTCCTAGGTGAAATCATCCCATAATATCCCCCAATTAGGGAGCTTCTCCCGAGGCATCATTCCACAAACAAATGTTTCCCACTGTTTGGTGAAGCCATTCAAGGCTATCCTCACAAAATAATTCTCTTCCACAGCCTATCCCATAGCCACTAGTTCATCTCATATCTTAGTGAACTTAGTGATATAGGTGATTACTAACTCTCCCTTATCCATATTCATTCTCCTCATATTTTCTCTAAGCAACATCTTCCTACTCTAGTTATCATACTAGTACAACATTTTACCAAGGCATCCCACATTTTCTTGGCTATATTATTTCCAAATAGATGTGGGATAATTTGGTCTTTAACTCCATCCATAATAATCCTCCTCGTATTTACATCCTTCTTGAGGTGGGATGCTAGCTGCATTAGATCAGATTGAGGTGTTTCTTTCCCTTCAACAAATTCCAATAGCCCATTCCTCTCTAGCATGAATCTTATACGCTCCCTCAAAGGACAGAAATTGGGGTATCCCTCCATCCTATCTTCAAACCTTAGGCCTTCCATTTGAGTCAACTCTTCTAGCTGCTACACTTTCTCTGGTTATATGTCCCTCTTACTGATTTAATCCTCTTAGTATGCACAACAAGAACCTTGCTATTTTATGTACTCACAGGATGATCTATGATACCATGTTCAACTTTCCTACAAACCAACACTAAAATATTTGCCAATAATTTATTAAAACTCATAAATTAAACTTGTTGATATGAATATGATACATTATGCAAAACACCTACACATGAGTTATAAACTGAAATAACACAACAAAAACACATAGACAACCAAGTACATAATTAAATTAGAAACCAAAAATACCCCGAAATCCCTAGTGTGGGGGGGAATGAAAAAGGAGGTGCTTTATTGGCTTTAGAGGAATGGGAAGTTACAATAGAAAATACAATTTTTCTTACAACAAAAAATTGGTTGGATTTATAGTAGTATGACCCAACCACGATAAGGTGTAATTCCCAATAGAGTACAGATTGTATGACCCTATACTTTATATCATGTATGGCCTCCTTCTTGAACCTCTTCTACTTAGAAACTCTTCCGGCAAGGGCCTCTACTACTAATAAAATTTCGGATGATTTGGCCCTGTGGTTCTCTATTGTATGGCCTCTGGGATGACCTAATTTTCTTTACAAAAATAGCTTGTTGTACGACCTCTTATTCCTGAATATTTTGGCTCAGGAAAAGCACCCTCTATAAACTGTGCTCTTTCCCTATTCCTCAACCAATGATTTCATCATCCTAGCACCCTACTTCATCTCCTCTCTTGCTCAAATCACAAATCAAGAATGTATCCTTGTCCACCCTTATCCCCTTATTTGATCTCACCTTTAGCCACTTTTTCTCCCTTGAGAAGTGTGATATCTCATCCTCCAAGGATTCTAGGAGGTGTGCCCCCCTCTGGCTAAGCCCCACACTCCACTAAGAAGCTCATGAAGTGTGCCATACTAGACAGGGACCTAGAAACCACTAATAAATGTGCCCCCAGTCTTCCTAGGCCCCACAATCCACTCAAGACTGAAATTAAATTAGGATGAAAAATAAATAAAGGTTGATATGGGTTAATTAGTTTTTCCATTAGCTGGACTAGTACACATAATAAAAATGCATACACCTACCGAGATACAAATATAACACTCCCTCTTAGAGAGGGAGGTGTCTCCACCGAGATCAATCTATGCTTCCATCAAAATTGTTCTTGTTGTAGTTGCTCCCTATGAGCTGTAAGACATCCCTGCTACCTCTATCGCAATCTGATCCAATGTCCTACTCTAATCCTCCATCAATGTCAATTCATAAGAACTGACTTTCTTGGATGAAACCACTCATCCCCTAGACTCAACCATTGACACTAATCGATGATCTAATATTCCCTTGGACCCAACTACATGTTGTCCTAGCACCATGTACATCATTCCTTTCCTGATTCCAAACCTCACTACTTCATCCAAGGACACTCCCTTTAATTGTATGAGAACATTTTCATACTCTAACATCATTGCATACCCCTTATCCTCCATATTTTACATAGAGAGAAAATTGACCATCAACTCTAGTAAATACAACACCTCATCCACCTCTAGAGAACCACCTAACTCTAGCTAGAATTTGACATATGCAACCCCCTTCATTGAATGCCTCTTGTGCACCCTACTCTTCACATGGTATTCTGATGACGTCTTTGAAACATTAAGGAAAATCAACCTCATTACCATCATAAGGTGAGATGATCCACTTTTAACAAAACATGCCCTATTTTCCTCCAACTTAGCTAATCTATTTCTACTAGAAAGAGATGCAAATACACAAAATTCATCCTCGAATTTCTCTGTAAACACATCCATCTTAGTAGATGTTTTGGATACTAACTCTGACTCCTTCTTCTACTTATTCTTATTCTTGGGACACTATTTGGAATAGTGGCCAGTCTTGTGACATACAAAGCATCTCACTATTCTCGTGTCTCTGGAGCCTCCCGCTCCACTTCCCTTCTTCGGATGAAGATCCACATTCTCTTCCTCCTCACTCTTTGGCTACCTAGTCTGAGTGGCATCAAATCTCAAATCCTCATGGGTGAAGTCATCCCATAATCTCTCCTAATGAGGGAGCTTATCCCAAGACACCACTCCACAAACAAATACTTCCCACTTTTTTGTGAAGCCATTCAAGGTTGTCCTCACCAACTCAATATCACCTGCAACCTTTCCCACAACCTCCATTTCATCTTTGATCCGAGTGAACTTAGTGAGACAGGTGACCACTAACTCTCCATTTTCCATCTTTGTGCTCTTCTTCATTTCTCTGAGCAACATATTCCTACTATGGTTATTACACTGGTACAATTTTACTAGGGCATCCTACATTTCCTTGGTTTTCTTCTTGCCATATAGAGATGGGATAATGTGGTCTTTAACTCCATCCACAATAATCCTCCTCATCTTTACATCCTTCTTGAGGTGGGCTGCTAGATGTGTTGGATTAGTTGGAGGCAATTCTTTCCCTTAAGAAAATTCCAATATCCCATTCTCCTCCAGCATGAAGCTTATATGCTCCCTCCAAGGACAGAAGTTGGAGGCACCCTCTAGCCTATCTTATAAACTTCATACTTCCATTTGAGTCAACTCTTCTTATTTCTCCAATTTATCTAGTTATGTGTCCTCCTTGTTGATTTACTCCTCCTAGACTGCATAACAAGAACCTTGGATTTTCCTATACTCAGAGGATGAGTTATGATACCATGTTGAACTTTCCTACAAATCAATAATGAAATGTTTCCCAATAATTTACTAAAACTTAGAAATTAAACTTGTTAATGTAAATTTGATAAATTATGAAAAACACCTACAATCGAGTTGTAAACTGAAATAAAGCAAAATAAAAACACATAGAACCAAATACATAATTAATTTGGACACCCGAAATACCCTAGAAACCCTAGTGTGGGGAAAGACAGAAAATGAGGTGCTTTATTGGATTCAGAGGAATGTAAAGTTACAACAAAAAACACATTTTTTATTACAATAGAAAATTAGTTAAATTTATAGCAGTATGGCCCAACAAATATGAGCCTGTATGACCCAACATAGTATGACCTGTATGACCCTATACTTTATATCATGTAGGAAATCCTTATTTACCCTATTCTACTAAGGAATTATACCAACAAGAGCCCCTAATTTTTTGCCTTTGTTGTTGATAAAATTTGACCTGATTTGTCCCTCTAGTTCTTTATTGTATGACCTTTAGTATTACCTGATTTCCTTGCTAAAAATATCTTGATGTACGACCTCTTCTTCTTCAATATTTCTCTCATCCAAAACTCCCTCCTTTAGCTCTACTCATTCCCTATTCCTCAACCAAAATTTTCCCCATCCTAACACCCTCCTTCAGCTCCTCTCTTGCTCAACTCAAAATGAGGAATGTATCCTTCGCCACCCTCAGCCCCTTATTTTATCTCACCTTCAGCCACCTTATATACCTTGATATGTGTTCCAGTTCAACCTATAAGGATTCTAGGAGCTGCACCCCCCTTTGGATAGGCCCCACACTCCAATAAGAAGCTCATAAAGTGTGCCCCACTAGGCAGGGACCCACAAACAACTAAGCAGTGCGCCCTGTCTCTTCCTGGGCCCCACAATGCACTCAAGACTAAAATTAACTTAGGATGAAAGATAAATAAAGGTTGATCTGGGTTAATTAGTGTGTCCATCATCTATCTTAGGACACATAGGAACAACTAAGACACCTACCAAGCTAAAAATATAACACAAACTATGAAAAAGACTTCCTTGTATTCTCTTTTTCTTCAGAACATACTATAGTTAGTGTCTTGTTATAAAGAAATGATAAAATCAGAATCAACCTATAGATTTATTCAACAAAGATTTAAGATATGAATAATTAAAATATAGTAATCTGGGGAAAAAAGCATATTCCCTAGTCAAAGCATTGAAGGGTTTCAGAGACTACATATTCCACTTAAAAACATTTGCCTTTGTGCCTACTAGTGCAATAAAATACATACCCACTTAGCCAAAAAGTGAAGGAAGAAGAGGTAAATGGATTTCCAAATTCCAAGTATATGACTTGGTGATCTATATTTAGGAGTGGAACGAACTAATTAACAGACTGAATACAATAAACACATAGATATGAATAATAACACAAATATCCAGTGAAAACCATCTTCTATTAAATAATGAAATAGGTTGAAACTATAAAACTATAGAACTGAAACACTTGCTCGAATGGTGGTAGCTATCTTTGAGGAGAGATGTGGTTGCTATGCGCATCTGTATGAGAAGAATGGATTACAATGAGGCTCCAGATGCCTTTTTGATATTACTCATGAATGCCAAAACCCTAGACATCAAAAAACCTAACCCTAGAAGGTGAAACGCCAAACGCCATGTGGGCCCTATGGGTAAGTTGGTGTAATTTGGTAACTCAACTTCCAAGGGTCATAAATTTTCCATACAACCTCTATTTTAGGCGTGTGATAGCCTGTTGGAAAGGTATTTTAGATAAATACACATTCCTCCATCAAAATCTAACTCTGTCTATAGTTTGACTGTGGCGTGCAAAAAAAAAACGTTTAGGGCCCCAAAACAGCCCTGGAAAGTACAACAAGATGTGCTGACATGAAAACATACAAAATAAGCCAGTTGGATTAGGAAAGAGGCCACCCATACCCACTTGGAGAATGTGTGGGGCTTCAGACAACCCTAGAAGTGTAGAACCCACAATTACAAAGCAATACAAAAGGACGTGCTAAACAAAAAATAGACACGAGGAGCCAGTTGGAATAGGTAGGTGCCCCCCAATATCCATCTAGATAAATCATCCCCCCTTAGGAATAAATGGTCTCCATAGCATTGAGTTCCCCCATCAAGTGAGGAAACTTCTACTAGATTTGGCCCTGGCTTAGCCACTTTCCTTGGTGTAGGAGTTACCCTGCCTTAACAACCCGATAAAGTTGGATCCGTTGTTGGCGAGTACCCTTGACCTATGTGTCCACTATATGATTAGTGGATGCTTTTTCCATGTAGTCAAGGTTGAGCTCTATTGGTGTCAGTTGTTCTGCAATCTCGAAAGTGTCCAATAATGGGGGAAAATATGGCCAAAAGAGGTCCACATTGAATATCGGATGCAGACCAAGGAAGGGTGGAGTGTTGAGCTCAAAATAATTTCTACCCACAACCTTGGTGATAGTGTAAGACCCATAACAAAGTGGGTGGATATTCTGATGGGGCCCGGTGAGATGATCCTTCTGCAAATGTAACCAGACTTTGTCGCCAACCTAAAACTGGTCTGGTACCCTGTGTTGATCATGGCGCTTCTTGTACTTAGAATTGGATTTATGCAAAATCTATTGATCCTGTTGGAAGATATGATGAATCCTCTCAATGAATCTGGTGGCTTTGTCGATCAGAGATTGATCAAGGGAAGAGTTTGTTTGTGCAGTGGTAAGAGGAAGTGCAACATCAATGGGTTCCAAAGGTTGGAATCATAGACCCACCTGAAATGGGCTATGGTCGATGGAACTTGGAGAGCCATGTTGTAACTGTGTTGGACACATGGGAGACTCTCGTCCCATGTACATGTATTATTAGAATTGTACATGCGCAGGATGTGCACAATCATCCGATTGACGACCTCTGTTTGGCCATCAGTTTGCGGGTGGAAAGAAATGGATTTTGTGAGCTTGGTGTCCAACAAAGACCACAGAATCGACCAAAAGGTGTTGAGGAACTTGTTTTCTCGGTAAGAGATGATGGTCTATGTTATCCCAAAGTGGAACCACACTCATTCGAAGAAGAGATTAGCAGTATCTACCACTATGACATTCTTCTTACAGGCTATGAGGATGGCCATCTTCAAAACCGATCAACGACCACAAACACGCAGGCATTTCCTTGCTTCGTGGATAAAAATCCATACATGTAATCCATTGAGATAAGCCTTCTTGGGAATAGTAAGAGGGGTGTATAATCCTTGCTTCTTGATGGATGGATTGGAAATGGCACAGGGAGTGCAAGATCTGATATACTTGTTGAAGTCCTGTCGAATTTTTGGCCAATAAAAATGTTTCTGAAGAATGACCACAATTTTCTCTACACCAAAATGGCATGCCACCTGACTGTAGTGGTATTCCCAAATTATCTTTGCATGCTCGCTTGTAAGAACACAGAGATGGCCCGGGTGGCATAAGAGTCTGTCCTAGATGTGAAAATCAGTGACAGTTTCACTAGTACCCAAGAGATGATATGTGGTGGCGAAGTTTTAATCTTGCTGATTAAGTTGGGGCCACTCAGATGATTCATGTCCACAGGAATGGAGCACAGTGGTGAGTGAAGCCACAGGAGGCCGACTGAGGCATTCAGTGACATGATTAGATATACCTATCTTATACTTGATGTTGATATGGAACTATTGCAGGTAGGTGAACCACTTTTGATGGAGATCGTTTTGGAATTTCCCCTATGTCTGTATGAACTGCAGAGGCTTGTGATCAATGTGTATGATCGTCTCTTTCCCCGGAATGTAATGTTTCCATTGATGACAGGCTTGTACAATGGAATACATTTCCTTGTCATAGGTGGGGTATTTTCGGATAGTATCAGAGAGTGTCTCACTATGGTATTCCATTGGATTCCCTTATTGAGTGAGAAATGCGCCAACAACATAGTCAGATGCATCAATCTCAATATCGAATGGTTATTGTATATCAGGCAAGGAGAGTACTGAAATTAAGAAAAAACGATGCTTCAGATCATCGAATGATCGTTTCTTCTCCTTCCCCCACCCAAAATTGTCCCTACCACATCCCTTGGTCACCTGGTTGAGGGCCCATGCAATATGGAAGAATCCCAACACGAACCATCTGTAGAAGTTGGCTATTCCCAAAAAGATTTGAAGCTCGGTCAGTGTGGTTGGAACTGGCCAGTCATGAATGACTTGGATATTAGTTGGATCAACATGTACCCCATGGTCATCAAAAATGTAGCCCAAGTATTGGACCATGTTCATGCCAAAAGAGAATTTTTCCAAGTTGACATAAAGCTTGTGCTGCCACAGTGTGCCCAAAAACTATTGAATATGTTGCATGTGCTCCTCCCACGGTTTGTGAAATATGAGGATGTCATCCAAATATACTACCACAAAGGAATTGGTGAAGGGTCTCAATACATCATCCATCAACCTCATGAAAGTGGTTGGTTCATTTGTTAATCCAAAGGGCATGACTAGTCATTCGTAGAGACCTTCTTTAGACTTGAAGGTTGTTTTCCATACATCAGTTGGTTCGATGGGAACCTAGTGGTAAGCATAATTTAGGTCAATCTTGCTGAAGAAATTTTCCCCCTTGAGTTGGTCAAGAAGGTCATTAATCTTGGTAATGGGGTAGCAGTTCCTTACTGTGATTTTGTTTAAGGCTCTATAATCAATGCAGAGTCGCCAAGTCACATCCTTCTTCTGCACTAGTACAATAGAGATTTTGCAAGGGGATTTGTTGGGTCTGATGTGCCCCTTTTTAAGAAGCTCTTGGATTTGACACCTAATTTTGTCATTATCCATCATCAAACGTCGATATATTGTTCCATTAGGTAGAGGTTCCCCCGGGTTCAGATCAATTGGACACTTGACTTGGCAGTGTGTCGGTACCCCTGTAGGTGAGGTGAATATGGCTTTGTATTCTTCCATGATCCCGTCTACTTGCTTCTTTTGAAAAGAGAGGCATTGTGTAGAGGCCATGGATGTGGCAAAGACCTTCTAATTACTGTGAGCATGGATCAAAGAAGACAAACTTCCTGGTCTGTGAAATGACCTTACTGCATTGCTTAGCAAAGATTAAAGAAATAGCAATAGGAGGCGCTACTCTGTGATCCTGTACAATTTTCTACCCAAAGTAATAATAACACTGCAAGGTCTAGACTCATACACAACATGACGCTTCCAAAAATATGGTTGTCCTAAAAAAGAATCACAAACTTCAAGGGGATAAATATCACACAGTATCTCATCTTTGAAAGGCTTGATGTCGTCCAGTAGATGACACTGTTGGCTGACACGAAGATCTCTTCCTCGGTGAAGCCAGCTGATAGTGTAGAGTTGCGGGTTTAGTGTCATTGGTAGGTCCATATGCTTGATGACCTTTTCTGAAATCAGGTTATTTTGACTACCGTTGTCGACAATGAAATGAATCGAAGCCCCATTGACCCACATCTATGAGTGAAAGAGGCGTTCCCATTCCTCTAGTTCTTCTGGTTCGCTTGGCCGAAATTTGGTGGTAGTGATAGTGGCACTAGGTTTAGCATCGATAATCCACTTCCCTCCTTCTAGATTTGACTTAGAATCAGAATCGACCTATGACTCAGAAGCCTTCATCTCGGCCACGAGGGACTGCATGGAATGACATTCTTCGGTGTTGTGCCAAGGAATTTTATGGCACTCACACAATTTTCCCGTGTCCTTCATCTTCTCATTGTCCTTCTTGTGTTGCGGCTTGGACTAGTTTTCCTAAGAGATACCATATCAACTTGGTCCCTTGCTGTGTGGGTTGGGGCTGCGCTTCCCCTACTTCGGATGTGAGGGGTTTGTAGATCCAAACTCTCGTCATTTCTGCTTAAATTTCTACTCGATCTTGACAGCGTATCTATAAGCCATGCCTAATGAGGTGATGTCCAGGAACTCCATTTCTATTTGAATGTATCTATGCAAATAGTCATGGTATTTTAGCACCACATTACGCTCATATTATTTGATACCCAATTTGGTGAATAGGGTATCAAAAATATTGGTGAAATCTGGTACTGTCTAGTCCCTTTCTTGATGAAGGGTGGTCCATTTGGTGTACTAGTCCTCATATCTTCCAACAAGGTAGTATTGTTCTTTAATGGCATCCCAGAAGGAATCCCATGTAGGGGCCACCACCAACATTTTATATTCCTCCATGACCTTTCGCTCAAAGTAAGTATCCCACAAGTCTTTAACATGGGCAACAACCTTGAGGAGTGCAAAAGAGATGTTTTACCTATCGAAAAAAATGTGGATCGAAAAATATCCTTCGAGTAGATTCAACCATTTATCTACAGCATATGCATCTATCAATCCTTCAAATAATGGAATATCAAAATTTACTTGTACGTTGAAGGGGGTTTCATGGTCGCTTGATGAAGATGCTTCTCCTATGGGAAACCGTCGAAGGATCTGTGTGAAGTTGTCCATCATTTCGTTCTTTTGTTGCACGAGGTCTTCCTCGAGAAACATTTTAATAGGATCTCCTAATCCATCATATTTATTTTCATCCCCCATGGGTTTTTGTCGGGCTCAACGCAGATGATCTTGTAATGGCTCAATTGGTTCGAGTCTTAACTTCTTGTACCAAGATCTTGTCAGGGACATGCATGAAGAAAAATAAATGAATAGCGGATCTCTCTGATACCACTAATACAGATTTAGGAGCAGAATGAATTGATTAAAAAAATGAATACAATAAACACAGAGATATGAAGAATAACACAAATATCTAGTGAACAATATCTTCTATTAAATAATGAAATAGGATGAAACTGTAAAGTTGTAGAACTTAAACACTTGCTTGAATGGTGGTAGCTATCTTTGAGAAGATATGTGGCTGCTACGTGCATCAGTCTAAGAAGAATGGATTACAATGAGGATCCAAAGGCCTTTTTGATATTACTCATGAATTCCAAAACCGTAGACATCCAAAAACCTAACCCTAGAAGGTGAAATGTCAAAAGTCATGTTGTCCCTATGGGTACATTGGTGTAATTTGGTACCTCAACTCCCAAGGTTGTAACTTTTGCATACAACCTTCATTTTAGGCGCGTGATAGCTCGTTGGAAAGGTATTTTAGAGAAATACACATTCCGTTGTCAAAATATGACTTCAACTACAGTTTCACTATGGTGAGCCAAAATGGCCCTGGAAGTACAACAAGATGTGTTGACATGAAAACATACAAAATAATCCATTTGGATTAGGAATGAGGCCACCTGTATCCACCTAGAGGATGTATGGGGCTTCAAATATCCCCAGAAGTGTAGAACCCATAATTACAAAGAAGTACAAAAGGACGTGCTGAACAAAAAATGGACACAAGGAGCCAGTTGGAATAGGTGGGGGTGGCCACCAATATCCACCTGGATCACTTGGAGATCAAACCCACCAAGATGAAAAAGGGAAAAGTACTAGCCAATATCATGGATGAATCAAATTTCAAATCCCCTTATATCAACTTTATAACAACAAACATGATGGGAACAAAACAAGTAGGAGATGAAACACAAGAACCATCTTCTAGGATAAATCCTAAGTTTGTTGAATCTAATTGGTATAAACAAGTTATTTTTCTACCTTCATAAATTTAAGTTTCTCATCAGCATGGGACAAAGCTAAGGCCAGGTCTATCAATATCAAGGATATGAAGTATTGCATTTTGGGAGAAAAGTTTTCTCGGAAAGACCCAAGAGGGATATTGTTGAATTTCCTTACTAAAGAAGAAATTGAGGGTATTATTCATGATTTTCACCAAGGGATATGTGGAGGATACCATGCATGGATATACACTTCATATAAAATCCTTAGAGTTGCTTATTATTGTCCCTCATTGTTTTCTAATGTGAACCGCCTAGCTAGAGCCTGTGTAGAATGCCAAATGTTTGAAAGCAAGAAAAAAATGCAGCCTCTCCCACTTAGGCCTGTCAAAGAAGAAACACCCTTCCAACAGTGGGGATTAGATTTCATTGGATAAATAAACCCAAATTAAAGTGGTAAACAAAAATGGATCAAGACAACCAAAGACTAATTCAACAAATGGGTAGAGGATATTCCCACTAGGGAAGCAAATGATACATTCATTATCAAGTTCCTTGAAGAGACCATTTTGGCAAGGTTTGGATGTCCTAGAAATATCATAATTGATAATGCCTAAGCCTTCAAGTTCTACAAGATTATGAAATTATGTCAAGACTACAATATAGAGCTTTGGAATTCCACTGTTTATTATCCATAAGGGAACAATTTGCTTGAGTCATCAAACAAGAACCTCATCAAGATCATAGAAAAGATGATGTCCCAAAAGAAGAAAGCTTAGGATTCACACTTAAAATATGCAGTTTGGGAAAGCATAGTAAGCATCAAGAGGTCCATTGGTAATTCTTTGTTTCAGTTGGTATATGGGTTAGAATCTATTTTTCCCATCCAACTCAACCTTCTTGTGATGAAGTTTCTACAAAATTAAGAGGCAGAGTCAAATGATATGCAAAGAAGAACAAGACAACTAATTGAAGTCTGGTAAGTAATAGATAAGGTGCAACTGAATTTCCAATATCAACAAGAAAGAATGAAAGAAATATTTGATAAGAGAACAAATGAAATAACTTTTATGGCATGAGACCTAGTCCCAAAGTGAGATTCCAGAAGGGAAGCAAAGGGAAAACATCGAAAATTAGATAACATATGGCTTGGACCTTTCCATATTGTTTCAATGCAAGACAACAACACGTATGAACTGGCTTGGGTGGATGTTGAGATTTTTGGGGCCTCTATAAAGGGGAAGTTCCTAAGACATTTTTTTCAATACTAAATGTTGCAAATATTTCTTACCTTGTACATAAATAAATATTTTTCCATTCCTGTTATGTATTTTTAATTTTACTTCATTCACAATATATTGTGCAATAAAGAATTTAGGGATTTATCTTTAAGTTGTTGAGCTTTTTTGTTTCACCCATCAAATCATTTTTCAAGGTGGAAAGGGGACCTTTTGTTTTAACGTAGACTCCATAACCCAACAGAAGAAGACACTTGGTCTAAATTTCTCAATAGACCGTAGGGGTATGCTATCCCTGCTAGAGTTGATGCTAGTACTGGATTTGATCCAGTCATTAGTGTGCATATGGTTCGAAGCCATGAGGATTATTTTGAGGATTCATAAGTTAAAGAAGTGATTTCAAATTGCATGGACCAAAAGAGAATGGTAGAAGACCAAGAGCTCCAAAAGTATTACCAACGAAAATTAGTCCCAAAGTTCCCAAGGCCAAAATTTATAGGATCCTGGGTGCTTATCGTGACAAAAAAGAGAATTATCATGCTTTGAATAGGTTTAAGCCCCGCTTCACATGATTTCTAGCATGATACAAAGGCTTAAAATTTGATCACTGGGGAAGATGAGGGATCTATCATCTCATGGTTACAAGCGAGCCTCATCTACGGTGGAGGATGCATGTCACATGGGAAAGATACACGAGAGATAACACATAATTGAGGCGTGACAATGGTTTTTGGAGGCATGTGTCGAAGAATGGATGGTGTTTCATGGTAGCAATATGAAAAAAAAAAACACTCCCTAGGGTCATGACAGTGGTATTCCAGTTCCACCAAGTTACATGATCCACCAACTCAACATATTTACACCCACTCACTCAGTTCCACCTGATCCCAACACAACAACTCACCTAGACACTGAGGAAGATTAAGGCAGTTAAACATGTCAACAATGAAAAATTTTAAGTTCGTTGAAGGCCACCACCTGTATAAGGAATCTCCCATTGAGACTCTGTCTTCAATAACCAATGTAGCTACGGACAAGTCGAGTCCCAAAGGACACTTCAGTTCTAACAAGGACCAATCTAAAGATGCCATGTGTCCAAAAATCTAGAGTGATGTCATCATGACATCATCTAATTTCATGCATTTTCCTTAGTTTTCAAAACAATGTCAAAACATTGGTAAAAGGATGCATGTTTCGAATAGGGGCATTGGGGAGAATGTCTCAGGAGAGTGGAGGATTCACTGGAAATCTTCCAAATTAGTTGGAAAGGATGTGACACATAACAAGATGTCCAGCCTCACGTTCACATCCTTTCAGTCATCATCATTCCATCTACCTACATCTAACAAAGGACAATAATAATCACCTCGACTTGTGTAGTCACGTGATCGAGGGGTCTTCATAGATCATACCAAGTGCGGAAAATCGTTACCTCTTTTCCATTTTCTGGGTAAATATGTGTCAAGCTCTTATAAGGGAAAACTGTGGAGATCATGAGCCATCAATATGTGAGTAATATGATATCTAAATGTGAGTTACTTAGATGCCAAGTGTTTTATATGATGATCCACCTGCACAACCCTTTGCTCAGGAGTGGACTATGAACCATGTTGGTCGTAGATGTTGTGAGAGTGTGTTCTACACTTCGCTAAGAGAATAATTTATTTCTATGGTATCATTATATTTATTTGAAGATCAGAAGGGCATTCAATAATTTACCCTAAGATGTAGCTGTATCAATAGACCAACCTAACTCAACAACTCGAGGCAGGACATTCAAAGAGCTGGTCAATGATGCTCTACATGGATTATTGGTGGGGAGTGAAGTGAAAATGTTGGACATTCTTCTAGCCAGTAATAGACCTAAATCATTCCATGGATGAGAAAATTTTGAAGTGCATACACGAATCCAATTGAGTCATCCAGATAGATTAACTAAAATCCCAATTGGACAAGAAGAGCACATTCCCAATAGCATCATCGACACATCAATTTTGGGTGTAAAAGTCTATTTTTACTCCGCAAAATCCGTCAAAATAAGTTAGAAAGATGGATTTAGTTAGAATACAAGAGATAGTATCAAGATTATGACAAAAATAAACCATTTTAAAGAAGAAGTATTGGTTCAAGTCAACGTTTTTCCTAAAAATCTAAACAAACATAAATCATTATAAGGAGCTCATTTTTAGGGTCGACACTTTGGGGAATTTAAGATTTTCTTATAACCATAGTGTTAGCACTGAGAGTCACATGTAGATTGTTGTAAGTGCAAGCCCAATACCCATCATAATATAAATAGATTAAATGGTTTGAGTAGGTGGGTCAACAACACTAGGAAATAAATGGAGACGGCAACAAAATGTCTACAAAGGCATTCCATTAAGCATGGAGTCATAACATCCTACAGATCGAAGACAATCAAAATGTATATCAGACAAAGAGATATATAATGATGAGTAGAAGCATGGTGAATATAAAAAAAGGAAGAACATCCATTATAAAGAGATCCTTTCTGCAATAGATAAAGGTTTGCTTAAACAATGAACAATGATTTAATGGGAAAGTTACAACAGATCCTCTGTTGTTCATGAATCCATCAATCAATGGCAGTTATGATCCTCAAAACCTGAAATATGTTCAAGCAAGAAGATAACAAAGAAGTGGTAAAACAAAGAAGACAATATGATAACATCTCTCGTGAATCTTTAATGGAAGAAAATGTCATTACAAACAGGCCCTCGGGCTTACAAATGAGCAACTCAAAATGCTCCTCTAACTCTCTCCTCTCTTGGCTCATGAATCCAACCCCTCTCCAAGAGATCGCTCCTCTCTTAAATAGAAAATAACATCCAAATTTCCTTATTAGGCCTAATCCCATCTCCTCCATTGGATTCTAAGCCTTGGATATAGGTGGCAATAGTTAAAGAGACAAAAATCCAACAAACTGCTAATTTTTAGGAAATTGTTGGAAATCATTAATAAATTGTTACCACCTCATTGCATGAGGTCTTTAATGGAGATAAAACTTAATTGCAGGTGTCGCTTGACATACAAATGATCCTTGAGAATCCATTTGAACCCTCATTGACAGGTGGCAACCTCCCAACAAGGCGAATATCCAATCAGCTATGCAAAACAGAGAATGGAAGCACATTCCATAGTGCACTGGTGTTTTAATTATTATTCTCAATTTACAAACTAGGTCAAGATGAAATTTGGTCAGCAAGTCAAAAGGGGTATCATCTTCCTCCAAAAACAATTTCAGAGAAACTCACTTCGTAATGTTGGTTTTATGATCAAATTTGTAACAGTAACCATTACAGGAAATTTTGTAGCGCCATTGTAAAATAGTTCTGCACAATCTGTAGCGCCCTTTGTGTGTTTAGCTAGGTGATTCTGTAGTGCCTTTTATGTGTCTAATATCTCTCTAAACATAACATGTTTTTCAAAATTGAGAGACATTTTTGTTATGTTTTAAGTTGGTCACTCAAAAATTGCAGAAGCACAATGTGCTCTCAACAGAAACACAATGTGGTATTTGAGAGGGTGTTTGGAGGCCTTCCCATAGGATTTTTGGGCTGTAATATATATTTTTGGAAATATTATGATGTCTGCTACACAATGGAATCATCAAGTATTGCAAAATCCTTCTCAAAAACCCTGAAAACTGACTTGAAGTCAAGTTGTCCAAAAGTACAGGAACCCTCCTTTAGCAATTGTATTTTGGGAAATTATCTCAAATTATAAGAAAATATTATGTGTTAACATTTGGCTCCACAGGGGATGACATGATCCCTATGAGCTGCCAAGAACTTGCAATTCTAGTTGCCTTATCCATTTCATCTTTGCAAACTGTATTCTTGAAAACATCTCTGCCACTTATTGAAAAATAAAAACATTGTCATAAGCTGCAAATTGAACTCACACTATAGACAAATTCAAACTGAAAATAACATGTTCATGGATTGATCTTATTTATTTACATCAACCTACACTAATCTATCTAGCTGAGTTTCTTTTCTTAATTGAAGTCATACTTCCAATGCAGCCATGTGAGTATCGAATTGATGAAAATAACTCCTTACATGCAATTGTTCAAAAAAAATTTCAAGTGATATGAAGCTTGCAAAAAGAGGTGAGTAATCAATGGATACTTACAACTATGATCTTAAATCATACCAACAACTGGATCATTAGAAACCTTTGAAAAATATAAGTCTATGTAAAAATCCACAGGATCATGAAACTTATGAAAAGACATTTCTAGTTGGTTATGAAAACCATCTTTCTCCTCTGTGAAGGCTGATTCATCAATAAAATTATGGTCCTCGTATACGTTACAACTACTCATATGTTGTTTTATGTGTGTTGCAAGTGCATGCATATAAATGATAGACATTTCCTCGTTGATCCGTGGAGTTTTCTGCTCATCAATAGGTGATCAAGAGAATTCCAACTGTTGTTGCAATTCTTCCCTATGTTATTCATTATCATATAATGGTTGGTTGATAATACTCTCTCTATGTGCTTTAGTAAAGATATGCTCTTTATCATTTTAATACTCAAAGGAAACAATTTGATTTTCATGACAATTTAAAATAGTAGATACATTTGATACAATGTCAAAAGTATCTACATCCTGGCTATCACTTTGAAGATCATCAACCTCTTGATCATAATGAAAAGTGTCTTCTACTGCAACATACTCTTTAATACTATTTGATCATTTACTCAACAAATCAAATTCATAACAACATTCTTGATAAAGGAAACCGGATGCAAATTTCTCTTTGCAAAACAAACGAAATGGAGGATGAAAATGTCTTAGTGAAGTAATACAAGCAATTGGGAGTGATCTACACCAATCACGAGCTGCTCCATCTAAAGAGTATGTAAACAATTTGATGAGTACATATTCATGTATAATTTTTAGCCTAAGAATTCACTCATGAAAGTCTAATAAAAACTAAACTGGTACTTCCCAATCTTCTCCTCTAAACCTAGGAAGGCAACCTTCCCATTCATCTCTACTAGGCATTGGATTTGGAAAACCGACTATCTTTGAAAAATCATAGAAAGCATACCTCTGAGCTAGGATCTTGCCCATTTCAAAAAAATGGAGTCTCCAATAGATATATGAATAGTGGAGTCTCCATGGTGAAAGGTAAGGAGTCTAAAAGTGTCTAGCTTCAATTCACCATCCAAAGCTAGATCTAATCGTCATAGTTCACCCAGGGAAAGTGTATTCATTGTAGTCCCCAACAACGGTGCCAAAATGTTAGCATTTAGAGTCACACTTAGACTATTGTAAGTGCAATCCCAGTACCCATCAGAATATAAATGGATTAAATGGTTTGAGTAGGTGGATCAATAAGACTAGAAAAGAAATGGAGAGGGCAACAGAATGTCTGCAGAGGCATTCCATTGGGCATGGAGTCATAACATCATACAGATAAAAGGAAATCAAAATGTATATCAAACAAAGAGATATATAATGATGAGTAGAAGCATGGTGAATATGAAAAAAGGAAGAACATGCACTATACAGAGATCCTTTATGCAATAGATAAAGTTTTTCTTAAACAATGAATAATGATTTAATGGGCAATCTACAACAAATCCTTGGTTGTTCATGAATCCATCAATCAATAGTAGCTATGATCCTCAAAACCTGCAATATGTTCAAGCAAGAAGATAAAAAAGAAGTGAGAAAACAAAGAATATAATATGATAACATCTCTCATGAATATTTAATGGCAGAAAATGTCATTACAAATAGGCCCTCAAGCTTACAAATGAGCAACTAAAACTGCTCCTCCAACTCTCTCCTCTTTTAGCTCATGAATCCAACCCCTCTCCAAGAGATCTCTCATCTCCTAAATATAAAATAACATCCAAATATCCTTAGTAGGTCGAATCCCATCTCCTCCATTGGATTCTAAGCCTTGGAGATAGGTGGCAACAGTCAAAGAGACAAAAATCCAACAAACTGCTAATTTTCAGGAAATTGTTGGAAATCATCAATAAATTGTTTCCACCTCACTGCATGAGGTATTTAATGGAGATAAAACTTAGGTGTGAATAAATTGAACATAAGAATATTAGGACAAGAAGATTGGCGGAAAAGGCCTCAATCCATAATTCTCAACATTGTATTCATCTTAGTGATACAAATATATAATACAATAATGAAAACACCTCAATTGTTCTCACATCGACACCTCATCAAGAGATAAGGTAGGAGGAGACAATATAGGAATATAGAAACATACTTAGGATAACAACTATATCCTAGTATGTAAAATATACAAAGGTGGTATATTAAGACTTAATGATTGTATATGAGAAAGAGGATAAAATTCCCCCCCTCAATCATAATTCCAAACAACAATACCAACAAAGAAAGTGAACAAGTTGGTATACCTCCATGTATTCATGTTGAAACTCCTGAGCTGAGCCACAATGAAGAACTGCCTGAAAAACCGCCAATCTAGATGTTGAATGGTTCATCTGAAATGAACTTGAAGAGAGATGATATATGGAAGTGAACAACTGCAATATCTGAATATTCCTTGATTGCTTCACAATTCAATCATTTTGCCAATTATTTAATCTAGAAGAATTTGATGTCTTCTGCTAATTGGTGAACATGTAGTATCACCACTCAATTATCAGTGTATCACTAAAAGTGCTCTCTGAATCTGTGGTTTGGGATGACCACTAACCAATTTCTACCATGTATCGGATGGTTTTTGGATAACTAGTAAGAAATCTTGACACTTTTAGGTGTCCAACAACATCCCAATGTATGATTCAATATTGAACCATCATTCTTCCAAATTTTGTCATCTACAGACCGCAGTTGCCCATTTTGAAAATTTCGTGCCCATCTGGCATACTTGATGTTTGTTGTTGTTGAAACTTTTTGTCTGACAACCATCTTCAATTCTATCATCAATTCCCCCCTTTGTCAGTTGAAAGGAGAGGCCACAAGTGGTTTCATGAACCATCGTCACTGGAATTTTGAACTACCCCCCTTAAGGTGCATGAGATTTTCATCATTGTACTCCCTCCTTTTATGCTCAAGACAGTACCATACTTGTTCCATTTGAGTACAACACAAAGTTGGCATCTGGAAAAAGAAACATGTTATCACATCCCGTGAGGGCCATGATCGAAAGCTACACCATAAGGGGATCACTTATGTGAGGTACAAAAATGTTATGTCATACAAGATTGATCTTTACGCAAGAGTGAATTCTTTGGTAAGACTTATATAGTCGCTTGGTTGTTGATGACCACTACCAAGGATTAATCTACTCATAGTGAATCTTCAATCTTCCAGGTTTCTTCAGTGTTGAACATATGTCTGAAGAATGGTTATGCTTGCCACAATGTTGGCAAGGATGGATATAAAAACACTTATTCTCCATGTGACCAACTCGATTACAATGTTTGCACTTATCATTATGATGTTGAACTTGAACAGGTGAAAGTGAATCTTCTTGAATGAATCCAACGCTCACAAACAAAATTGGTTTGGAGTAATTTGGAATATGAAAACTGTTTTGATTTTTGTTATGAACATAAATACATATAAATAAATGTTCATAACATAATAATTAATTAGTAAATAGTTAGTAATAGTAATTAGTAATAATGAAAAGGCATGTTCTCCAAAAGACATGTCTAGTGGTGAAAGGGCACCCCTGTGTGGGTATATAATCAAGCCCTCCTTCTCAATTGTAAATCATCATTTTTATCATATCTTTTATCAATTATTCATATTTTATATATTATTGCAATTGCATATTTGGTTATCTGTTACATTGGTATTAGAGTTGATCGGTCCTCCCCCAAAACCCCCCAATTCCCGTGACACACCCACAATCCCACAGAAACTTCCTGACACACACCACTCACTCCCGCATACCCTCCCAACTACACAGTCCCCCGTAGACCCACCCGTAATCAATTCCTAAACCCACACTACCCACTCCCTGCCCCGCACCCATTCCTGTGACCAGTCCCCCGACCACATTCCCATTCCCGTAACCCCATAAAACCTGCCCCGTAACCCTCACCACAGCTACCGTAAATCCCTCCCCCGTAACCCTAGTCCTGGCGTAATACCCGACCCTCACAGAATCTCCCCACTCCCGTGACTTCTCCTTGCCCCCTCCATAACTCTGCACACATCCGCCTGTTCCTTCTGCCGCCGTAGCTTCCTGTAATCCCCGTCCCACACCCTCTCTTCCTCATCCCGCAGCCCCTCCCGCACACTCCCTCTCCCCATTTCCAGCAATCCACCGATACACTCCCCATCCCGTCCCCCTCCCCATTCCCAGTTGTCCACCTCTCCACACATCCCAACCCCGTAACCCTGACGTAAACCCTCCCCATACCTCTCACGTCCACGCATACATTCTCCACATCCCAGAAACTGTAACCCTGTAACCTTCCGCTCCTACATTCGTACAGTCGTCCCTGTCACCCCTGTCGGCCACCTCCAAAAACCACACGGTCGGCCACCTAAGTAAACTATTATATTGTT
>ML779681.1:1119429-1134704 GCA_009831015.1 Picea engelmannii | reverse complement strand
TGATAGGGCTTGAGAGTCCACTAAGAATTGTCTTGAGAGCCAATGCATCATTCTTCTTTCCTTCCCTTTGAGCTGCAAACTTTGACTTGTTCTTCAATGGAACATATCCACCGATGGTTGCCTTCCAAATAGCTGATCCCATTGTCTTCAAATACACCCTCATCTCTATTCTCCAAGTAGAATAGTTTTCCTCATCAAGGATTGGAACTTCATCATCCATTTGTGTGTCTATGGATCTCCTTCAATCTTGTTAAGGCTTGTAGTGAAGGTCTACTCTGATACCAATTGTTGGACACACCTACCACACTTAGAGGGGGCATGAATGAGTGTGGGGCTCTTTTTCCCAAAACTTCCCTCTTGCACAAAAACTCATCAATTAGCATTCAACATTTATTCATTATCCATTGCTGTCATTTATAACCAGTTAGATGTGAGCACATATCAGCAACATGTATCAGCAATATACCATCAACAAGTCATCACCATAATGAACACAAAGAACACAAGATGTATGTACAATTTTCTTTTTATTACGGACTTCAATCCTTGGGGTTTATCAGCAACAACTGAATAGAGTACAACTCTACAAGAGCACCAACTCTATATGCAAGACTCAACTTACATTCTCAGCACCAACTGAGATGAGGCAACAATCCTCAACAGATGTCAATCTATCAACAGGTACGCTATCTGTCAGTAGTTCAGCCCGCGTGTGCACGCGCTCTGGCTCACTACAGCCCGCGTGTGAACGCGGCCAATGTAAAATATAACAAGCGTATTCTCTTGAACTTTTAGGGTTTTGATTTGCTTCACATGCTCAGATCCTCTGCAACCTGCAATTAATTTCTCTTCTGTCTTCCACTATCCAAACTGACCCACAGCCAGTTACAATACATCCAATCTCTCCAATAGCTTGCTCATGATCCACAAAAAGTCAATATGAATGCTATCTCAATCATGTATAAACAAAAGTATACCATAGCAATCATGTCACTACTGAATCACAAGAGTGCTGCTCACTCCATCCATCAAATCAACCAAATTGAGCCACATCATAGAATCCATACCAAGAATTCCCTAAGCATTCACAACATATCAAACAATAGAATCTATCAAGACAATAATGTAACCATACCAGTGTCTTAGTGATAGATCTGAGGCCATAGAATACAGATCTGGAACCTGCCTCATCATTCAAGAGCTTGGCACCAGCTCAAACACAAATCTCCATGATTTTATTGAGTCCACGCTCCCTGTACACAGTCAGCCTGCGTGTACACTCACCCTATACATAGCCAACCTACATGTACATGCACCCTATACACAGACAGCCCGTGTGTACATCAGAAAATAGGGTTTTCTGTGACTCCAAGACTTTTGCCGTCAAGATCTCCGAAATTGCCGAAACTTTGATGCATCCATGAGATCCTCCTCTCGCTCTCTTCCTCGGAATAGATCTTCAATCATGCTCAAGAGATCCACACGAATAAGATTCTCTCACAAGAAGCTCTCCATCAATACTCCAAAAGATATTACCAAGAAGCTCTCCATTGATCCATAAGGATTCTCACCAAAAAAATGTACATTTTACAAGAGATCCTGGCTTCTTATTTATACTTTCATCTTCTAGGTCACGTAACCCATTTTTAGGTTACTTAACCCATTTCTAGGTTACTTAACCCATTTTCCTTATTTTAGGGTTAACCACTTTCCATGAATAGAAAGTTCTCCAATAATTTATCATTTAAATATTCCTTCTTGATTTTGTCACTTTTCTTTATCATTTAAATAATCCATCTTGATTTTGTTACTTTACTTTATCATTTAAATAATGATTTCTTCTTTTCAAGTACTTTTACTTCTTTGACCTTTTGGGGCTTCAAGCCATCATATGGGGGTCCTTCACCTTCATAAGACCATAACTCTCAAACCGTGAGGAGTTATGTTTCATTCCACATACCACCAAAAATGGCATGACAAACACTATCCATCTAGGATAGTTTCACCAACAACTTCATTGATCTTCATCTCATTATTCCACATACAAGCATGGGTCCTCCATCCATTCTTTTAGGATAAATCATTCCATAAAGCATCTTCCCATGAGGGCTTTCACCATAAGGGGACCACTTTGGAGTTCATCCATTTTTTTACCTTATCAACCATGATGAGACAATAATGATTCATCTTTGCATCGATTGGTTTCCACTTGGACATATAACATTCTTATCAAGGGCATCATATCAATCAATTACTTGACATCAATCAATGACATCAATCAAACCAAACCATTTACATCAATGACATATGATCCAACAATCTCCCAAGTAATCAAACCATTGGCATCAATGACAACATGATCCAACATGCCAAAGGGTGTATGCGTGTTGTGCGTGGGAAAGACCACTCTTTCAAACATTTTGTTGACATATTATTTATACCCTTTTCTATACAACTCTATATCAATGACTGCATGAGAGAACAATGTAGTAGAAGTGTTTTATTTATGTCTTTGTTCGAGTCACATTTAGTTTTTCTACATATATTTTGATTTGTTTTTACATAACTATGTATATGTGCAGGCCGCATCTGAAGGTCTTCCCGTAGACAAGATTGTGACAAGAGAAAATGTAGAGAAAATCATGGAGGCGGAGGTTCGTGGGAGTCCTCATGGGCATCCCCGGTCTGGAGGGATTGGAGAGGCCATGCAAGTTGCAACGAAGATGAAAGAGAAAATGGGTATTACTCCTGTTGTACCTGCCTATACATTGGAGGATGCTATATTTCCATTTAAGACCAGATAGTTGGTCTCTAAGGATAGTTTCAGAAAGTCCTATTAGTTCAAGCCACACTCTAGATGTTATTCTCAAGCATATCATTAGAAACCATTAGGTGGACAGAATTGCAAATCCTATTTCTAGTGTTAATGAGAAGAGAAGTGTTTCCTTCCCCTGCTCTCTTTTCCGTTAGCTTTATCATGTGACAACTATTCTTCTTTTTATCTTTCTTCTCTTTCTTTATATATTCATATTGGATTTCATACATTTTTTAGGGCTTTATAGATATTGGATTTCATACATTTATCTTTTTATCTTGCTTCTAACCTAGCTTATGAGCTGAAAAGGATTCATAAATTGTTCAAATTTTACTTTGAAAATGATTCAATGCGTATTCAAATTAACTATTGGTACAAAACCCCTCGGAGCAATTAAAACTTAAACTGTCAAAAGCTCGGCCTATTCACATTCCATCTAATGGTTTTACCGAAAACATTATGGTAATCTTTATATCAATATCACATTCATATGAGAATGGTACAGATGCTTTGTTTTGTATTCAACATGTATCTAGTTACTCATACAGACCCCTAAATACAGGCTTCATTCTTATCCCTTTCATACTATTTAGGCACAACTTGTGAGTCATCCACTGGACCATGGGGAATATTGATCTATCTATTCATTCGATAGGCCTTTTCATTTCAATATGTGAGGGATTTCCTCTTTCTAGTTTACCAAAAGCGCGACTGACAATGAAAACATCGCCCCCTTTATCGAGTGAACCAAGTCATAGATGTCACATGCGCACGAGTCTCTTGAAACAAACAAACGATGAGGACACGAGATGGCTTCCTTCATTCATTCATTGATCAAGACAGTACGCACGATACATACATAGCATTTCACCTATCGACAGTTGTAGAACCAAGTCCCTCCACTCTCATATTCCTCGACCTACTCGACCTATTGATTGAGATATGCTCCTACTTTGGCTGCATGGTTGGGATTGGATAAGAGGCTTTGCTTGGCTTGGCTCTACAATTCAAAATCACCATGCAAGGTTAGTTAATCCATTTATTGTGGGCTATTGTCTAAGAGATCTACAGTTCAAGAGATGGTCTTCAAACTGTTATACCACCCTCAATAAATTAGAACTACCCCAACCTCTAACTAGACATTAACTTATACCCTCTTTAGTCAGGCGAACCTATAACTAGTGGATTAACTCAAATATAGAAAAAAACACTTTATATGAAGAGAAATAGAGAATTATAAACCCATCGTCGAGAGCAACCAATATAGACGTGAAAAATACTAGGTTCTAGGGTTTTGTCATCTCACTGCAAAGGAGAGGGAGAGAATACAAAAGAAAGGGCCTCCATGAATGACCTCTGGTCGAGAAGGTCACATAAATGACCTCTCCCTTCTGTAGAGAGTGCACAGGGACAAATCCCATTTCATGAGGATTAGTTCCATTTCATGAGGATCTACTGAAGCTATCGGTTGTGCACCTGAAGGTCTCACAAAGTTACCCACTCAACAACTCACATCGTTCTATGGATAGTGCACTGCATGGAATCTAGATGTTAGTATTTTTAGCTAACCAAAAATATTTATGTTTAATATTGATTTATGTTTATGTTTATGTTCAAAACTCATTTCACGTCTCTAATTAATGTCATTAAAATGTGGGGTATAATGGTTCGAAAATAATACTATAATAAATATTGAGGACAATATGTGGCAGAATAATTGGAAAATAATAATACAATAAACGTTGATTGTAAAATAATAATATAATAAATGTTGAGTATGATCGTTCAATTCTAACCACAAGACAATATAATGTTGGAATAGCTTTCAAGTTGTGTTCAATGCTAACTCAACACTTTCTTTATTAAATTATTACTAATAGAGCCCATATTTTTATGTCATTAACTATTTTCCTAACATTTAAACCTTCTATAAAAATATGAAACTTAAACTTCCCATTCACATAGTTAATACCATTCTGAATGATTCTTCCCACTAATATATATTTCTGTAAATTTGACATAGAAATATACAATTGACACAATATATTACAGAGTGTATTTCAGCAAGAAATATACAATTAATAGAATATCTTATAGTGCGTATTTCAGTTAAGTCTATAGAAGTCTATATGGATCGAACACCAATCTAAATGCAAGAACAACTCACATCCCATCAATAACACCAACCGAGTCCACGCGAGCTCACTCTATATATTTTTTTGTCATTAACTATTTTTCTAACATTTAAACCTTCTATCAAAATATGAAACTTAAACTTCCAAATCACATAGTTAATATCATTCACTAATATATATTTTTGTGAATTTGACATAGAAATATACAATTGAAAAAATATCTTAGAGTGTGTATTTCAGAAAGAAATATACAATTAACAAAATATCTTATAGTGCGTATTTCAGCGAAGTCTATATGCAGTGAACACTAATCTCAATGGCACACCAACTTAGATCCCACCAATAACACCAACTGAGTCCACATGAGCTCACTCTATTAAACACCCTTTAAACTGAGCTCTCGAAAACTACTTTTCATATTGACTATGATATCATGTAAAGCATAAAGCGGAACATATAGTATATATCATACAAAGCTGGAGAAGTACTCAAGAGAACTTTCTTCGAAATATATAAATATTATTTCCATGATGTCTCATTCAAACCTGACATCTCTTTAACAATTAATTCAATTTTTTCAAGGAAGGGACTAGCTGCTTCACAACTATTTCCCTTGTTTATTTTCTAATTTTTATACTTGATCTTTAGGTATCAAACTTTCAATTTAATAGTCAAGTTAAGAAAACACCATAGAAAATTTCACTAACTTTTATATTTTTTTAGTGGATCATTGGTCATTAGGAATTTATATAGTATTTTACATTATTTACATTCTAATTATATTTCAAACATAATTGATATTTTTTTCAAAAATAGGAAAAATGATACAACACTTAGATCTACCAACTAGTCTCTACTGATACAATCTCAAGACTGGAATGTGTAGCTACATTGTTATGTGCAAACAAAATCTGGTCATCTAAACTAATTCATTGGTGGTCCATAAGGGAATAAACTTCTACTCCTACTAGATTACTTTAGGACTTGGTTCATAAACATGTTTCCTTACATTTGACAAAGATGAGCTCTTAGCCAATTGAAAGCAATTTTAGGTCATACTCTAGGACCCAAAAATAATTTTATCCAATCATCAATATCCACTAGATACCTAATATCCTGTTTGACCATCATTGAGACTACCAGAGAAGGGTCATGTGGTATATAGTTCAGCACTTAACCTTTACCTCCATACATAAATTCCAAATACTAAAACCTCATTGCAGTTTAACCTTTTGCAATTAACTCAAATATATACTTCAAATTGAAATAGAAATATTTAAAAATATAATCTTAAACTACCCTATACTAATAATATATAGTCATCAATCTTAAGCTTTCCAATATCACTGGTATAGTCATCAATCTTAAGCTTTCCAATAACACTGGCATAGTCATCAATCTTCTTCTTTATGCCGATGATATCGTTCTTATGGAAATGAATCCCCATGATCTTGAAAACCAACTAACAATCCTCAAGGAGTTTTGCTCCAATATGGGTATGATTGTTAATACTGATAAGACTAAGATCATGATTATTAAATCCAATAATACACCTTATGATACCTTCATATATGACAACAATAACTTGGAGGAAGTGAATTCATACAAATATCTTGGAATTGATATTCACCATAAGCTCAATTGGAATTACAGCATTGAGAAAATGATTATTGGGGGATGGAAAGCTTATTATGGGCTTGAAAACAATTGTAAATCAGTTGATCTTTGGAAGAAACTCCTCTTTGAGACTCTTGTTACACCTGTTATTATTTGTGGATGTGAATTATGGGGTTGTAGTATCTCTCGTGAATCCTAGAGAAAGATAGAGAAAATACAAAAGAATTTTATAACCTATAATCTCAAAATTAAAGGAAATACATTCTATCCCATCCTCCTCTTAGAAACAAGCCTCTCCCCCATTGAGAGCATGGATATGACTGGATACCTAATGTATAAGAACAAGTTAAACAACATGGAAGACAAGAGGCTTCCTAAAATTGCTTCAAATTGAGTCATAACCATAACTGACTCAAGCGAGGATCGCATAAATATGCTCGGTCTTGGCTAAACTATTGGGGAATCATGGAAGCAACCATTTTGCAGAATAAATATACTATTAAAAAAAATGTCAAATCAAAATTTAAGGAGAAAATGTGGTGTGATAAAGAGTTAGAGGAAAAAAAAAAATTAAGGTATTATAAGGATGTAATCAACCCTAATCTAGAAGATCAAAATTATCTATTTATTTTTCCAAGTGTAAAGAAAAAAATAAGCATTGTTAAGATAAGAACAAATTCACACGAGCTCCATAGTGAAACTAGGCATTGGTCAATCCCTAAAATGTCATGGGATGAAAGAGTGTGTCACGTTTGTGACACTAAGAAGGTTAAAGATGAAAAACACTTTCTCTTAGATTGTCCAGCCTATACCCATATTATATCTCATTTTCAAAATATTTGTCACATTACCAACCTTCCTAACCTCTTAACTCAACAAAAGTATGGTGATCTTGTAAAGCTTCTCTTAATGCTTTTCAAGCACAAAAACAAAATTCTAAAGAATCACAAGTAATTATTTTCTCTCTTAAGGTCCGATAGACTAATTTGATCTTAGTGGACATTAATCATTATCATCATCATCATATTCAAATAATTTTTAATAATTTAATAAAAAATAAAATACAACTAATATTAAATATATTAAATAAATAACAAAGGCATTCTTGTAAGAATGCTAATATAAATATTAGTTAGTAGTGGTGGAAAAATAGATGAAAAAAGAACTAATAAAATTAGAATTCGAAAAGAGTAAATATTAGCAATGGATTCAAAAAACAAAATGACATTATGAAGAAGAGAATAAATGAAGATCATTTTAATAATTTAATAATGACGCCAATAAATTGAAGTGGAGAGAAAAAGTGTAATTTTAATATTGATAAGGATTCCATTCTTTATCCAAATTTGTTATAATGAATTTTTATGTTTAATTTGTTGGAATATATAATTTCTACTTATCTAATATGCTTGCTAATATATTTAGAAGTAGAGACAATATCTATGTGAGTTGTGTGATTTTATTTTTAGGAGATTGTTTGAGAGTTGGATTTGTGAGATCCATGTTTTGGTTTGTTGTTGAGATATTATCTCAACCTCTCCATTTATCTTTGTAATAAGTTAGATATGATAACAACCATATGAACTCCATATATTGGAGTTACATTGTATCGTATGCATTCATTAATTCAATATAACTTTGTGTTCACAATCATTTGTCTCTACTCTCCTATTTTATCATGGTATCAGAGCATTAGGTCTAGGTGTAACACCCTCATGGGAGAGCCCAGGATCATGCAGAGAGTAGAGTATGTGTGATTTCTTTCTACGGTATGTCTGCATCTATTGTTTATTGACACAGGAGCCACTTGTGTTGTGTTCGTTGCCTGTGTAAGATTGTTAAGATAGTCAAAGAATGCAGAGTTATACAAATCTTGGGAAGAAAATTGTGTAAACATTATGGTATTCGAGTAGCAGTATTGGTTGTATGAAGCCACCATTTTCTGCAATAGAGCTATGGTGTATTTCTGCTCATTGAGAAGCACTGATGTAGAGATTGCCATTGTTGTGTGAAGTGAACCACTGGAAAAAATAAGTAGTGTGTTGTCAGGGAGCCCGAGAGATGTGATTTGTGGAGGAATTTCCGCTACTGCGTGGAGAAGTACTGTTGAAATCGTTGAAAGAATCCATGAAAACTTGAATTGTTTCTATTAGAGAGAAGATCCATGTGTATTAAAGGACACTATCATTGAATTGCGTTCGCTGGTGAGTTGAGAGTTTCATTATGGCGTCTGTCATCATTGGTCTATGCTAATGAAATCGAAACATTGTCACGAAATTTCTAGGTGTCACTGCCTGTGTTGTCAAGGAATCAGAGTAGGTGATTGTGGAGATCAGAATCCCATCCATTGCATGGAGGAGTGTTGCTTATTTTTTGCTTCCACTGAAGGTGTAATCGCTAAATTGTTGAGGAGGAGAGGCACCTTCATGAAAGATTTTTGATTGATGTTGAAAGTTACCATTGATACTTTTCTTGAGAAGCATGAGAGCTTAAGCCGACTATGTTTAGTGTAGAAAATGGAACCCTCCACAACTGCTAGAGACTTATGTTAAGAACCCAAGAAAAGATCCATTTGTTCAATGTTTTTGAGATTGTTCCCTATGGAGAAAAGAAAGTGAATTGGGCTCTTAACTAGATTGGGAGCGTTGAAATCTTTACAGAAAGGATTATTGAATTTGCATGTGTTGATTTAGCTGCAGCCTTGGCGGACGTGGATGTGGAAGTCGGTACGGTGAAGCCAAAGAAGAGAATGTTCAAGAATTTCTCCCACATGGTGTTGATTTGGATGCCCTTCTAGATAAGTGTCATTGTTGTAGACAGGAACAACCAAAATCCACTGGTTTTTTGTTAGAGGAAATGCTTAGCCCACTACATAGAGGTGTTATAGCGAAGTGAGGTGTACGTGCTCATTCTGTCAGACTCACACAACCTTCAATATGATTGAGAAAAGTGTGATTGAGTTGTGATTTAACAAGTATTGTTTGTTTGAAGGTGTGCATAGTTATGTCATTCAAGTTATCAATAGATTCATGACCATATTATAATGTGAGTCACACATGTAATTGAAAGAAAGACTATGATATTTTATTGTAGTGGTCCTAGAGAATACTTAAGTATCTACCTAGTATAGGTTATGTACCTGAACCATTATATACCCCCTAATGTGAAAAGTTTGTGGTGATCTAAAAACCACTATGTAATGGATGGTTTGTGGTCAGTAGAAAACCACTTGAGAGTGTATGGTTGAGGTTAATCCTAAAAAAACCAAAGCATGGTTACAGGTAATCTGAGAAAACCTACTGCATGGTTGAGGGTAATCTGAGAAAACCTAGAGCATGGTTATGGGAAAGCCAAAAAAAAGCTTGAGGTTGATGATGATGGGATGAAGGGGGGGGTATGAGGAATAATGGTTCAATGAACCATGTAGCTGAAAAGGATTCCTAGAGAACTCTAGTCATTATAGCGGCTAATGACCCATGTATTATGATAGATGGATTTATTTTTATATGGACACCAATAATCAGATGTAGGTACAAGAGGAAGTAGATGAAGATATGACCACATAGATATTTAGATAAGTAGTCATTAAGGGAGAGTGTTGAAATATATAATTCCTACTTATATAATATGCTTGCTAATGTATTGAGATGTAGAGTCAATCTCTACGTGGGTTGTGTGATCTTATTCTTAAGAGGTCGTTCGAGAGTTGGATTTGTGAGATCCATGTTTGGTGTGTTGTTGAGATATTATCTCAACCTCTCCATTTATCTTTGGAATAAGTTAGATCTCATAAAAACCATATGAACTCTATATATTGGAGTTGCATTGTATTTTATGCATTCATTAATTCAATAAACTTTGTGTTCATAATCATTTGTCTCTACTCTCCCATTTTATCAAAATTTACATAGGATTCATGTTTATAGAAACGTGTGTCTTAATTAGTATGTTAAATTTACATAGGCTTCATGTTTATAGAGACTTATGTCTTAGGTAGGGTATACTTTTCATCATCATATTTTTTTTTAAATAAATTAATAAATATTTGAAATTAATATTGATATTTATTTGATGATGATGATGATGATTAACATTCACTAAGACCACCCGCAGGGGTGTAGAACGATTGGAAAGTGTTGTGTAAATAGAAGGAAATGTGTAAAGGAGGTCTCAAGTTTGATTCTCACTTTGATTTACTTGTGCTCGATTCTTGCGGATTGCATGGAGCACTTGGGTTTATAATGGTAGTGTACGAGTATCGACCCCGTGTCACGCGAGTACGAGAATTGGTCTATCGAACCTTAAGACGATAATTGATTACTTGTCATTCTTTAGAATTTTGTTTTTGTCTTCGAAAAACATTAAGATAATCTTTTCAACATCATCGTAGTTTTGTTGAGTTAAGAGGTTAGGAAGGTTGGTAGTGTGACATATATTTTGAAAATGAGATCTAATCTAGGTATAGTGTGAACAATCTAAGAGAAAGTTTTTTTCATCTTCAACCTTCTTAGTGTCACAAATGTGACACACTCTTTCATCCCATGGCATTTTAAGAATTGACCAACGCCCAATTTCACTATGGAGCTCGTGAGAATTTGTTCTTATTTTAACAATGCTTATTTTTTTCTTTACACTCATCAAAACAAATAAATAATTTTGATCTTCTAGATTAGGGTTGAATACATCCTTATAATACCTTAACTTTCTTTTTTCTTCACACCACTATTTTAATTGTATCTTTATGCCATCCTAACCTGAGTGGATGGTGGTTACCACTCTATTTTAAAGCAATTTTAAGAAGCATATTATCTTCCATATTGTTTAACTTGTTCTTTAACATTCAATATCTAGTTATAGTTATATTTAATTTGTATATTAATTTTTGAATTTTATGATATAACTCAATATTAATTTAAAATTTAAAATATTAATTATTCATAACCTATTTAAAATATTAATCAAATACAATTTGTCAATTTTATATCTTTAATAATAAATTCTCACATTATTTACCAGTGCCACATACTATACTTTTACGAGTGTCACAAACTATACTAGAAAACAACAATTCTCACATTATTGACTAGTGTCATAAATTACAAAATTCAAAATTCAAAAAGACGATTAGTTTGTATAAGTACTTGTAAGTGAGGTGATTGCATTTTAATCTCATTAGTTTATATTAATGAAATTTACAATATCATGGTAGTGTTAAAGATGGTTATCAATATATTCAGTATTATTTCTCTATTATTATGAAATATTTTAAAATAATATTTGAATAATATATATATTTATTTAGAAATATTTTTAAAAAATATGATTTTTTTTTTTTAATTACAATTGAAAAGTCCAAAATTTAAAGTAATTTTTTAATTATAACTAGCACAACAGCGAAATAGTTGTTGGTTAACGTCGAAAAGCTGATAAGATGAAACGAATCCTTAAAATAATATATTAAATTTTATTGTTGATTAACAAATAAACGGTTGGGCTTCATTTATCTGGTGTTAATATTTTAATTTTTGTTAATCACCTACGTGGCAATCAGTTAGCTATCAAAGTAATTTTTAAATATGATTAGGTAAATGTAAAAAAGTAAACACATAAACGGATGTCTTTATAATAGCTAGGAAGTTAATGATTGAAATCACAGCCATTTATTTTGTGTGACTATTAAGAATATTCCAGCCATATTTAATCCTGTAAGTAGAAAACTTATTAAGAACTAAACCCCTATTAAATCTGCCCATTGTCAATAGGTGTACGTCTTTCGACGTAATTAAAAAATCCAATTTTAAATATTTAATTCTAAAATTTTTATGTGAGTAATTTTGAAGTATAATTATAATTTATTAAATGAAAGTTTATATATATGTGTGGGGTTTATCATATCGCTATTTAATGTAAATTTAAAGTGATTGTTGTAATAATAATCTAGATTGAAATTTTGATTAATATGTTTAGAATTTTAAATAAATTTATATACTATGATTATCTTAATAATTCTTTTAATATTAAGACTCATTACTAATAATTAAAGTGATTCTTATTATCTCTATCTCATATTTCATCTTCGATACTTCTTTCATGTGATTGTGTAGATTTTTATATAAATTTTTGCTTAACCACACCCCTAAAACATACATATGAGAAGTTATTTACCTAGGATTCCTCCATCTCCATATTGTATTGTATTTTATCTTTATTTATAATACATTTACACATTATGAATTATATCACCTATTAACATTTAAAGTATTTGATTCTAAACCAAAATGATTAATTGTAACTAAGTATATTTGAACATTAAAAAAAATCCTCTTTAAGCAAATCTATGATAGGTTAATTTTTTTATTGAAAAGATCTCTAAAGTCAACCCAGAATTAAAGATGATATGTTACTAACTCAATTATTACTAAGTTTTGATTATTATTTTTTATATAGAGAGATATTTTATTTATTTTATTAGGAGCAATGCATCAAATATACCAAAGACTTCAAAAACTGAAAATAAATTAAGAAGACCTAGCATAATGACTCTATATTCTCTTTGTGAATATATAGAATTATTGAAAAAACATAGGGAAGAAAGAGAAGCTAAACTTCATCATATTTAAAGGTTATAATTAACGAAATTGAAATTGAAAAAAATATCATAATATGAAATTACAACTAACATAAGAAGAGGATGTTGATAATTTAGTAAAATCTTAGAATGAACAAAAAGATCAAAGAACTAGAAGAAACCTTAAACAACAATTTGTGGTCTTAAATAGCATGAAATGTAAATTGGATATCAAACCCATACAATATGAAATGTATAGGTTAATAAAATTATATCACAAACAAAGTACAATAGCCTTAAACCTCGTAATTTTTGTTGAAAACAAGAAGGAGAAGATGACACTCTAGAACTATTCTACAAAGAGTTAAAAAATAAGTTACAAACTTAAAAAACCTCACCTCCTGAGGAAAAGAGAATAGGAAACATAATTAAACATGGAAATAGGTTAATAAAAGTTAAGGTCAGCTCTAGACCATAAATATGAAATACTTAGTAAAAATTCAAGTCTAAAAGGGAAAGGAATATCTATAAATGAAATCTCAATCTAGTAGATTAACCTAGGTTAAGGAAGCAAGTCCAATGGTAAAAGAAGATACGAAAAAAATGAAATTGACAATCATTAGAAATATAAAAATAAATTACTAGGGATAATCACCAAAATAATAATAATAATAAATTGGAATTTGTCTTGGAATTGTTGTGTCTTTCCATGGAATTAAGGTCTCAATGTAAATTAGATTTCTAATGAAATTGATATTATCTTACACCTTGAAAGATGGGGACACCAATAATCTAGGCTTCCTAACATAGATGGACTTCTCTTATGGTCAATATGAAACAAAAAGATTCTCGCCTAGATGCATTGGAAGCATATATTATTACAAAGGGAAGAAATTTACTAGTATTAAGTTCATGAGAAAGACCCTTTCAACTAATACATATGGTTGTATATTTGACCAATTAATACTAAGAACATAGATTAACAATCTATCACTTTTGTGCTTATAAATTGTTTATTTTTTACAAGAGAAACAATTTAGATAAAAATTGTCCATACAATAGCATAAAACATGATATTTATAATATAAGAAATGAACTTGTTATTTGTGCTATGGGACTTTTATGCTAGAACAACTTGTAATAAAGCTCTAATCCTAAGCAATATTTGCATCCTTAACCTTGTATGGTTAGATGAGGACCTAGATTTAGCTTGCATGTAGAACAAAATCTTAGTGTAGTAGATTATGTTACATATGATATTCCCTTATACAACCAAATTGTTAATTTTGACATTAATCTTAACTCTAAATTTGTCATATATAAAAATATTATGGAAGAAAATTATAATAATGAAAATCATTTGATATTGTATAAAAATAGAGTCTATCCTTCTAAAAAAATTAAATATCTTGAAAACTAAAAACAATATTAAGGACCTCTATCATAAACTTAGAACAACATTTTTAAATTGTATAAAAAAATGTGTTTGTGAAAATTCATGTAAAAACGAAATCAAATAGCCAACCCTCAGTATGACAAAAAAAATCTAAGATTGCCAAAAAATTCATCTAAGAAACCTCTAATAAATCCCTTAAATATATCAAGATAAATTTTATAAAATTCTAATTAAGAGAAAAAATAATTATTATATAAATAGAAAAAAAACATTTTATGATTTTATAAATTCAATACTAGAAAATTCTTAAAAAGAGTTATTATATTTTTATGATTTTATAAATTCAATACTAAAAAATTTTAGTAAAAATTTTTAATTGGAAAATATAGAATGATGAAAAGTCTATTTTTCTCTTCAAAACAAGAGTAAATTATTAAATTTTTTACTCTAAGAAAGAAAAAAAATTGAGATAATGATTACTTGAATTATATGGATGTGAAGTTTGGGATTGAAACATATGTACAAATCTTGAACAAAAATAAAAATATAAATGTACCATATCCAATCTTCTTCTTAGATATTGGTCTTTCATCCATCAAAGAGTACGTAGATATAATTAGATGCCCAATGTACAAGTATGAGATAAAAAAATTGAAGAATAGAAGAAAACGTCATTTATCTAAAAGACTAGTTGTGGTGCAATGAAAAAATAAAAAATAAAAAGAAATTAATATACTGTAAAAA
>ML779681.1:1073935-1118850 GCA_009831015.1 Picea engelmannii | reverse complement strand
GCGGCCCTTACCCTGATGAGCACTAACTGTAATTGCAATATTTTCACGAGAGTGAGAATGGATGAGTTGAAGAAGAAATGCATTGAGATAAGACAATGGAGAAGAATATGTTTATAAGCACCTGTAAAAGGAATCCACCTGCGGCTCTCGTCTCCCTCACAATCGAAGGAATCCACACCGGCCGTCCTTAACCCGATTATGCGTTCTGCCCGGTGGGCCCTTAGATGACCCAAAAGTCAGTTGGGCAAGGATACCGGAAACTACAAAAACGTAAGGACGCTTATTTCACGTGTGAACGACTTCATATTATCGTTGTTCCTTCCAACTTGCCAACTATAATCATGACTTTCATAAGGTCCCCTTTCCACCTAGAAAAATGATTTGATGGGTGAAACAAAAAGCTCAACAACTTAAAGAGAAATCCCTAAATGCTTTATTGCATAATATATTGTGAATGGAGTAAAATTAAAAATACATAACAGAAGTGGAAAAAGATTTATTTATGTACAAGGTAAGAAATATTTGCAACATTTAGTATTGAAAAAAATGTTTTAGGAATTTCCCTTTTATAATTAAAAAATTACTTTAAATTTTGGACTTTTCAATTATAATTAAAAAAAAAAAATTAAATATTTTTTTAAAATATTTCCAAATAAATATATATATTATTCAAATATTATTTTAAAATATTTCATAATAATAATAGAGAAATAATACTAAATATATTGATAACCATCTTTAATACTACCATGATATTGTAAATTTCATTAATATAAACTTATGAGATTAAAATGCATTCACCTCACTTACAAGTACTTATACAAACTAATCGTCTTTTTGAATTTTGAATTTTGTAATTTATGACACTAGTCAACAATGTGAGAATTATTGTTTTCTAGTATAGTTTGTGACACTCGTAAAAGTATAGTATGTGGCACTCGTAAATAATGTGAGAATTTAGTATTAAAGATATAAAATTGACAAATTGTATTTGATTAATATTTTAAATAGGTTATGAATAATTTATATTTCAAATTTTAAATTAATATTGAGTTAGATCATAAAATTCAAAAATTAATATACAAATTAAATATAATTATAACTAGATATTGAATGTTAAAGAACAAGTTAAACAATATGGAAGATAATATGTTTCCTAAAATTGCTTTAAAATAGAGTGGTAACCACCATCCACTCAAGTTAGGATGGCATAAAGATACAATTAAAATAGTGGTGTGAGAAAAAAAGAAAGTTAAGGTATTATAAGGATGTAATCAACCCTAATCTAGAAGATCAAAATTATCTATTTGTTTTGATGAGTGTAAAGAAAAAATAAGCATTGTTAAAATAAGAACAAATTCTCACGAGCTCCATAGTGAAATTGGGCGTTGGTCAATTCCTAAAATGCCATGGGATGAAAGAGTGTGTCACATTTGTGACACTAAGAAGGTTGAAGATGAAAAAAACTTTCTCTTAGATTGTCCACACTATACCTAGATTAGATCTCATTTTCAAAATATTTGTCACACTACCAACCTTCCTAACCTCTTAACTCAACAAAACTACGGTGATGTTGAAAAGCTTCTCTTAATGTTTTTCGAAGACAGAAACAAAATTCTAAAGAATGACAAGTAATCAATTATCGTCTTAAGGTTCGATAGACCAATTCTCGTACTCGTGTGACACAGGGTTGATACTCGTACACTACCATTATAAACCCAAGTGCTCCACGCAGCCCACAAGAATGGAGCACAAGTAAATCAGAGTGAGAATCAAACTTGAGACCTCCTTTACACATTTCCTTCCATTTACACAGCACTTGCCAATCGTTCTACACCCCTGCGGGTGGTCTTAGTGAATGTTAATCATCATCATCATCATCAAATAAATATCAATATTAATTTCAAATATTTATTAATTTATTTAAAAAAAATATGATGATGAAAAGTATACCCTACCTAAGACATAAGTCTCTATAAACATGAAGCCTATGTAAATTTAACATACTAATTAAGACACACATCTCTATAAACATGAATCCTATGTAAATTTTGATAAAATGGGAGAGTAGAGACAAATGATTGTGAACACAAAGTTCTATTGAATTAATGAATGCATACAATACAATGCAACTCCAATATATAGAGTTCATATGGTTGTTATGAGATCTAACTTATTCCAAAGATAAATGGAGAGGTTGAGATAATATCTCAACAACACACCAAACATGGATCTCACAAATCCAACTCTCGAACGACCTCCTAAGAATAAGATCACACAACTCACGTAGAGATTGACTCTACATCTCAATACATTAGCAAGCATATTATATAAGTAGAAATTATATATTCCAACACTCTCCCTTAATGACTACTTATCTAAATATCTATGTGGTCATATCTTCATCTACTTCCTCTTGTACTTGCATCTGATTATTGGTGTCCATATAAAAATAAATCCATCTACCATAATACATGGGTCATTAGCCAGTGTAACGACTAGAGTTCTCTAGGAATCCTTTTCAGCTACATGGTTCATTCAACCATTATTCCTCGTACCCCCCCCTTCATCCCATTATCATCAACCTCAAGCTTTTTTTCGGCTTTCCCATAACCATGCTCTAGGTTTTCTCATATTACCCTCAACCATGTAGTAGGTTTTCTCAGATTACCTGTAACCATGCTCTGGGTTTTCTAGGATTAACCTCAACCATACACTCTCAAGTGGTTTTCTACTGACCACAAACCATCCATTACATAGTGGTTTTTAGATCACCACAAACTTTTCACATTAGGGGGTATATAATGGCTCAGGTACATAACCTATACTAGGTAGATACTTAAGTATTCTCTAGGACCACTACAATAAAATATCATAGTCTTTCTTTCAATTACATGTGTGACTCACATTATAATATGGTCATGAATCTATTGACAACTTGAATGACATAACTGTGCACACTTTCAAATAAACAATACTTGTTAAATCACAACTCAATCACACTTTTCTCAATCATATTGGAGGTTGTGTGAGTCTGACAGAATGAGCATGTACACCTCACTTCGCTATAACACCTCTATGCAGTGGGCTAAGCACTTCCTCTAACAAAAAACCAGTGGATTTTGGATGTTCCTCTCTACAACAATGACACTTATCTAGAAGGGCATCCAAATCAACACCATGTGGGATAAATTCTTTAACATTCTCTTCTTTGGCTTCACCGTACCAACTTCCACATCCACGTCCGCCAAGACTGTAGCTAAATCAACACACGCAAATTCATTAATCCTTTTTGTAAAGATTTCAATGCTCCCAATCTAGTTAAGAGCCCAATTCACTTTCTTTGCTCCATAGGGAACAATCTCAAACACATTGAACAAATGGATTTTTTCTTAGGGTCCTTAACATAAGTCTCTAGCAGTTGTGGAGGGTTCCATTTTCTACGCTTAACATAGGCGGCTTAAGATCTCATGCTTCTCAAGAAAAGTATCAATGATAACTTTCAACATCAATCAAAAATCTTTCATGAAGGTGCCTCTCCTCCTCAACAATTTAGCGATTACACCTTCAGTGGAAGCGAAAAATAAGAAACACTCCTCCATGCAATGAATGGGATTCTGATCTCCACAATCACCTACTTTGATTCCTTGACAACACAGGCAGTGACACCTAGAAATTTCGTGACAACGTTTCGATTTCATTGGCACAAACCAATGATGACAGGTGCCATAATGAAACTCTCAACTCACCAGCGAACGCAATTCAATGATAGTGTCCTTTAATACACATGGATCTTCTCTCTAATAGAAACAATTAAAGTTTTTAGGGATTCTTTCAACGATTTCAACAGTACTTCTCCACGTAGCAGCAGAAATTCCTCCACAAATCACATCTCTCGGGCTCCCTGACAACACACTACTTCTTTTTTCCAGTGGTTCACTTCACACAACAATGGAAATCTATGCACCAGTGCTTCTCAATGAGTAGAAATACACCATAGCTCTATTGCAGAAAATGGTGGCTTCATACAACCAATACTGCTACTAGAATACCATAATGTTTACACAATTTGCTTCCCAAGATTTTTATAACTTTGCATTCTTCGACTATCTTAACAATCTTACACAGGCAACGAACACAACACAAGTGGCTCGTGCGTCAATAAACAATAGATGCAGACATATCGTAGAAAGAAATCACACATACTTTACTCTCTGCATGATCCTGGGCTCTCCCATGAGGGTGTTACACCCAGACCTGATGCTCTGATACCATGATAAAATATGAGAGTAGAGACAAATGATTGTGAACACAAAGTTATATTGAATTAATGAATGCATACAATACAATGTAACTCTAATATATAGAGTTCATATGGTTGTTATCATATCTAACTTATTACAAAGATAAATGGAGAGGTTGAGATAATATCTCAACAACACACCAAAACATGGATCTCACAAATCCAACTCTCAAACAATCTCCTAAGAATAAGATCACACAACTCACATAGATATTGTCTCTACTTCTAAATATATTAGCAAGCATATTAGATAAGTAGAAATTATATATTCCAACAAATTAAACATAAAATTTCATTATAACAAATTTGGATAAAGAATGGAAACCTTATCAATATTAAAATTACACTTTTTCTCTCCACTTCAATTTATTGGTGTCATTATTAAATTATTAAAACAATCTTCATTTATTCCCTTCTTCATAACGTCATTTTTTTTTTTGAATCCATTGCTAATATTTACTCTTTTCCAATTCTGATTTTATTAGTTCTTTTTTCATCTATTTTTCCAGCACTACTAACTAATATTTATATTAGCATTCTTACAAAAATGCCTTTGTTATTTATTTAATATATTTAATATTAGTTGTATTTTATTTTTTATTAAATTATTAAAAATTATTTGAATATGATGATGATGATAATGATTAATGTCCACTAAGATCAAATTAGTCTATCGGATCTTAAGAGGGAAAGTGATTACTTGTGATTCTTTAGAATTTTGTTTCTGTGCTCGAAAAGAATTAAGAGAAGCTTTACAAGATCACCATACTTTTGTTGAGTTAAGAGGTTAGGAAGGTTGGTAATGTGACAAATATTTTGAAAATGAGATATAATATATGTATAGGCTGGACAATCTAAGAGAAAGTGTTTTTCATCTTCAACCTTCTTAGTGTCACAAACGTGACACACTCTTTCATTCCATGACATTTTAGGAATTGACCAATGCCTAGTTTCACTATGGAGCTCGTGTGAATTTGTTCTTATCTTAACAATGATTATTTTTTTCTTTACACTTGGAAAAATAAATAGATAATTTTGATCTTCTAGATTAGGGTTGATTACATCCTTATAATACCTTAATTTATTTTTTCCCTCTAACTCTTTATCACACCACATTTTCTCCTTAAATTTTGATTTGACATTTTTTTTAATAGTATATTTATTCTGCAAAATGGTTTCTTCCATGATTCCCCAATAGTTTAGCCAAGACTGAGCATATTTATGCCATCCTCACTTGAGTCAGTTATGGTTATGACTCAATTTGAAGCAATTTTAGGAAGCCTCTTGTCTTCCATGTTGTTTAACTTGTTCTTATACATTAGGTATACAGTCATATCCATGCTCTCAATGGGGGAGAGGCTTGTTTCTAAGAGGAGGATGGGATAGCATGTATTTCCTTTAATTTTGAGATTATAGGTTATAAAATTCTTTTGTATTTTCTCTATCTTTCTCCAAGATTTACAAGAGATACTACAACCTCAGAATTCACATCCACAAATAATAACAGGTGTAACAAGAGTCTTAAAGAGGAGTTTCTTCTTATCCCAACTCCAAAGATCAACTAATTTACAATTGTTTTTAAGCCCATAACAAGATTTCCATCCCCCAATAATCATTTTCTCAATGTTGTAATTCCAATTGAGCTTATGGTGAATATCAATTCCAAGATATTTGTATGAATTCACTTCCTCCAAGTTGTTGTTGTCATATACGAAGGTATCATAAGGTATATTATTGGATTTAATAATCATGATCTTAGTCTTATCGGTATTAACAGTCATACCCGTATTGGAGCAAAACTCCTTGAGGATTGTTAGTTGGTTTTCAAGATCACGGGGATTCATTTCCATAAGAACGATATCATCGGCATAAAGAAGAAGATTGATGACTATACCAATGATATTGGAAAGCTTAAGATTGTTGACTATATATTATTGGTATAGGGTAGTTTAAGATTATATTTTTAAATATTTCTATTTCAATTTGAAGTATATATTTGAGTTAATTGCAAAAGGTTAAACTGCAATGAGGTTTTAGTATTTGGAATTTATGTATGGAGGTAAAGGTTAAGTGATGAACTAGATACCACATGACCCTTCTCTGGTAGTCTCAAGGATGGTCACATAGGATAATAGGTATCTAGTGGATATTGATGATTGGCTAAAATTATTTTTGGGTCCTAGAGTATGACCTAAAATTGCTTTCAATTGGCTAAGAGCTCATCTTTGTCAAATGTAAGGAAACATGTTGATGAACCAAGTCCTAAAGTAATCTAGTAGGAGTAGAAGTCTATTCCCTTATGGACCACCAATGAATTAGTTTAGATGACCAGATTTTGTTTGCACATAACAATGTAGTTACACATTCTAGTCTTGAGATTGTATCAGTAGAGACTAGTTGGTAGATCTAGGTGTTGTATCATTTTTCCTATTTTTGAAAAAGATATCAACTATGTTTGAAATATAATTAGAATGTAAATAATCTAAAAATACTACATAAATTCCTAATGACCAATGATCCACTAAAAAAATATAAAAGTTAGTGAAATTTTCTATGGTGTTTTCTTAACTTGACTATTAAATTGAAAGTTTGATACCTAAAGATCAAGTATAAAAATTAGAAAATAAACAAGGGAAATAGTTGTGAAGCAACTAATCCCTTCCTTGAAAAAAATGAATTAATTGTTAAAGAGATGTCAGGTTTGAATGAGAGATCATGGAAATAATATTTATATATTTCGAAAGTTTTCGAGAGCTCAGTTTAAAGGGTGTTTAATAGAGTGAGCTCATGTGGACTCAGTTGGTGTTATTGGTGGGATCTAAGTTGGTGTGCCATTGAGATTAGTGTTCACTGCATATAAACTTCGCTGAAATACACACTATAAGATATTCTGTTAATTGTATATTTCTTGTTGAAATACGCACTGTAAGATATTTTTTCAATTGTATATTTCTATGTCAAATTCACAAAAATATATATTAGTGAATGATATTAACTATGTGAATTGGAAGTTTAAGTTTCATATTTTGATAGAAGGTTTAAATGTTAGGAAAATAGTTAATGACAAAAAAATATATAGAATGAGCTCGCGTGGACTCGGTTGCTGTTATTGATGGGATGTGAGTTTTTCTTGCATTCAGATTGGTGTTCGATCCATATAGACTTCTATAGACTTAACTGAAATACGCACTATAAGATATTCTATTAATTGTATATTTCTTGCTGAAATACACTCTGTAATATATTCTGTCAATTGTATATTTCTATGTCAAATTTACAAAAATATATATTAGTGGGAAGAATCATTCAGAATGGTATTAACTATGTGAATGGGAAGTTTAAGTTTCATATTTTTATAGAAGGTTTAAATGTTAAGAAAATAGTTAATGACATAAAAATATGGGCTCTATTAGTAATAATTTAATAAAAAAAGTGTTGAGTTAGCATTGAACACAACTTGAAAGCTATTCCAACATTATATTGTCTTGTGGTTAGAATTGAACGATCATACTCAACATTTATTATATTATTATTTTACAATCAACATTTATTGTATTATTATTTTCCAATTACTCTGCCACATATTGTCTTCAATATTTATTATAGTATTATTTTCAAACCATTATACCCCATATTTTATTGACATTAATTAGAGACGTGAAATGAGTTTTCAACATAAACATAAACATAAATATTTTTGGTTAGCTAAAAATACTAACATCTAGATTGCATGCAGCGCACTGCCCATAGAACGATGTGAGTTGTTGAGTGGGTAACTTTGTGAGACCTTCAGGTGCACAACCGATAGCTTCAGTGGATCCTCATGAAATGGAACTAATCCTCATGAAATGGGAGTTGTCTCTGTGCACTTGCTACAGAAGGGAGAGGTCATTTATGTGACCTTCTCGACCAGAGGTCATTCATGGAGGCCCTTTCTTTTGTTTTCTCTCCCTCTCCTTTGCACTGAGACGAAAAAACCCTAGAACCCAGTATTTTTCACATCTATATTGGTTGCTCTCCACGATGGGTTTATAGTTCTCTATTTCTCTTCATATAAAGTGTTTTTTTCTATATTTGAGTTAATCCACTAGTTATAGGTTCGCCTGACTAAAGAGGATATAAGTTAATGTCTAGTTAGAGGTTGGGGTAGTTCTAATTTATTGAGGGTGGTATAGCAGTTTGAAGGCCATCTCTTGAACTATAGATCTCTTGGACAATAGCCCACAATAAATGGATTAACTGACCTTGCATGGTGATTTTGAATTGTAGAGCCAATCCAAGCAAAGCCTCTTATCCAATCCCAACCGTGCAACCAAAGTAGGAGCATATCTCAATCAATAGGTCGAGTAGGTCGAGGAATATGAGAGTGGAGGGACTTGGTTCTACAATTGTTGATAGGTGAAATGTTGTGTATGTATCGTGCCTACTGTCTTGATCAATGAATGAATGAAGGAAGCCATCTCGTGTCCTCACCATTTGTTTGGTTCAAGAGACTCGTGCGCATGCGACATCTATGACTTGGTTCACTCGATAAAGGGGGCGATGTTTTCATTGTCAGTCGCGCTTTTGGTTAACCAGAAAGAAGAAATCCCTCACATATTGAAATGAAAAGGCCTATCGAATGAATAGATAGATCAATATTCCCCATGGTCCAGTGGATGACTCAGAAGCTATGCCTAAATAGTATGAAAGGGATAAGAATGAAGCATGTATTTAGGGGTCTGTATGAGTAACTAGATACATGTTGAATACAAAACAAAGTATATGTACCATTCTCATATGAATGTGATATTGATATAAAGATTACCGTAATGTTTTCGGTAAAACCATTAGATGGAATGTGAATAGGCCGATCTTTTGACAGTTTAAGTTTTAATTGCTCCCAGGGGTTTTGTACCAATAATTAATTTGAATACGCATTGAATCATTTTCAAAGTAAAATTTGAACATGTTATGAATCCTTTTCAGCTCATAAGCTAGGTTAGAAGCAAGATAAAAAGAAAAATCTATGAAATCCAATATCTATAAAGCCCTAAAAAATGTATGAAATCCAATATGAATATATAAAGAAAGAGAAGCAAGATAAAAAGAAGCATAGTTTTCACATGACAAAGCTAACGGAAGAGAGAGCAGGGGAAGGAAACACTTCTCTTCTCATTAACACTAGAAATAGGATTTGCAATTTCGTCCACCTAATGGTTGCTAATGATATGCCTGAGAATAACATCTAGAGTGTGGCTTGAACTAATAGGACTTTCTGAAACTATCCTCAGAGACCAACTAACTGGTCTTAAATAGAAATATAGCATCCTCCAATGTATAGGCAGGTACAAGAGGAGTAATACCCATTTTCTCTTTCATCTTCGCTGCAGCTTGCATGGCCTCTCCAATCCCTCCAGACTGGGGATGCCCATGAGGACTCCCACGAGCCTTCACCTCCATGATTTTCTCTGCATCTTCTCTTGTCACAATCTTGTCTACGGGAAGACCTTTAGATGCGGCCTGCACATATACATAGTTATGTAAAAACAAATCAAAATATATGCAGAAAAACTAAATGTGACTCAAACAAAGACATAAATAAAACACTTCTACTACATTGTTCTCTCATGCAGTCATTGATATAGAGTTGTATGGAAAAGGGTATAAATAATATATCAGCAGAATGTTTGAAAGAGTGGTCTTTCCCACACACAACACGCATACACCTTTTGGCAGACACACATACACCCTTTGATTTAATTTTATCTATTTTTTAAATTAAGTTTAAACCATGACAAAAACATAAATAATATTTAGCTTCACCATGGTTATTTAGTCCCATCAATAAAGAACGGGTCAATAAAAATTTAAAAAAAAATATGAAAAAGAATTTTAATTTAGAAAAAAAATAATAATAATCCCATCAATAAAGAATGGGCCAATAAAAAATTAAAAATAAAATTTAAAAAAAAATATGAAAAAGAATTTTAATTTAGAAAAAAAAATTAATAAATGATATTAGGAAAGATTAGAAAAAACTACATAAAAGCATAGCAAAATGCACCAATTAATACCCAAAACACATCGAGTAATAGGTGGTCAACGATCGTTGACCACCAAACGATTGATTGCTAATGTCACTTGCTCAGGCAGGGACTAATAATAAATGGGATATGCATATGCTAATTTTTTTTTATAAAAGCTTCTAAGAGCATGTGAAGGATATGAACCAACAATAAGGAAATACAACGGGTGGAAAATAAGACAAAGTATATGAGTGAAGCCTTTCTTCCATCTTTCATGTCCAGGATTATTGAGTTAATGGAGCACTCCAAGTATCCTCCATGTGTATTGTAATTTTCATGCCAAGTATCCTCCATGTGTATTGTACTTTTCATGGGTATAAATGATGAAATTTTTTTGGGATAAATGACCTTTTTAGTACAGAGCCACATTTTCTTTTGCTAGTGGAGTTTTTCAATGCCATATGACTGTCATGTCCATGATTTTTTTGAGGTAGTGGAGCACTTCGAGTATACTCCACGTGTACTTTTCATTGGGTATAAATGGTGGAAAAAGGGGATGAATGAACTTTTGACTATGAAGCCACGTTTCCTTTGGCTAGTGGAGTTTTCCATGCCATCTTAAATAGGCTTTCATGCTTGTGATACAGTCATCATCCAATTAAAGCTTGTGATACAGTCATCATCCAATTCCTTTAAGAAGTGAATCTCTTTCATCATTCCTAACGTATGATACATTCAATTTTTCCTTTGGTGTCATATATGTTGAAGTTATGTGTCTTGAATCAGATAATCCATGATGAAGAGTTATATTATATGACTATACTAGATAGTTTTATGGCAAAAATAATTTACATCATTCAATTTTTCCTTTGGTATCATATTTGGTATCATATATGTTGAAGTTATGTGTCTTGAGATAATCCATGATGAAGAGTTTTATTATATGACTATACTAGATAGTTTTATGGAAAAAATAATTTACATAGGTGACCCATTGTCTAATCATGCTATGCTACTACATATTCAAATCTTTGTTGGACTTGTCATTGGTTTCTTGTTTTCAAAAACTCTAATGGCTACATCCATATCCAATAGTTTCCTAGGAAATAATGCATGTCCTAAAAGATTTGTTTCCATGATTAAGAAAGGATTCTTGAGTTAATATGATTAAGAAAGGATTCTTGAGTTATGTCAACATAAGGGTATTTTTGAGCCTGAGTTAAAGAGTGGTTAAGAAAAAGGTAACAAATAATAGAAAGAGTATTGGTGGCAATGTTGGAGATTTATAATGGGTATTTCAATTTGGTTGATCTATATAACATTACCATGAGTTGATGTTGAGATGCATACATGTTGGCATATTTGTCTTTTACTACTTAGAATCTAGTTTTAGAAGTTAGTTTTGGTGTGGTATTTTCTAAGGATATTTATAGTTAGATGGTGATTTTTTTCTATATAGTTGATAATTATGTATATTTTTGATAATTTATATTTTTTTATTAAGATTTATTTATGTATTTATTTTCCATGAGGTATGATATTTAGAATCTAGTTTTAGAAGCTAGTTTTGGTGTGGTATTTTCTAGGGATATTTATAGTTGGATGGTGAATTTCTCCTATATAGTTGACAATTATGTATATTTTTGATAACTTATATTTTTTTATTAAGAAAAAATGTTTTTACTTATTTTTCATGAGATATGATATTTTTCTTGTAATTTTTTAACATAATACTTGAGTCATGTTATGAAATTCAGTAGAAGGACTTATAAAAGTTTATGCAAATCAAAATTGTATATTATATGAAAAAAAATTGAAAACTATTAGAAACCTCAAATTTGCTATTTCAATTTTAGATCATAAATGAATGAATCATAGTGATTTTTAAATTGGTTTGATTACTATATTAAAAAGTCTAAAAATATATACAAAATATTAATGACTTCTACTCATTTTAAACTTTGCTACCCATGTTGAGATTATACTCTTTTAGTTGTAAATGAAATACTTTGAGCCATAAAAGCTAAGATACCATAGAATCCTGAGTACATGGAGGGACTCATCTCACATATCCTCTACAAATAATTTCCCCAATCCTATGTGCATGTCTCTAAAGATGAAAAATCTTTTGTATTCTTCTATGTGAGTGGGTTGTAGCTAGTATATTTAGGAATATTTTGTAAGCACTCAAGTTGCCTATATATATGTGAGAAAAAATGTAATGGCTATAAAATAGGTTAATAATAATTTTGATATTGTTGATTATTGTAATTATGAGTTGATATTCATGTACTTTGTCATGAGTTTTGCATATAACTTATGTTATATTATTCATTTTTATAATGAAATGGATATTTGTTCTATTTTTATGTTCATTTTTTATGATTGAAATGAATGTTTCTATTTCTATCAATTCAATTAAATATGATTAAAGGATAAGTGAAGGAACGAAACCACCATTAAATATTTAACTCTATGCATCTTAATCATATGGAAACTATCAAATGTGCAACAGGTGAGATCTCCTTCCTTTGGGAAGGTTCAATATGTTGACACACTAGAGTAAATTGGGTCCATGTTGGAAAACTTTTGTGGACATTGGGTCATTCATAGAGCCAACAATATGGTTCCATTTTCAAGACCTTAACCATTTCATAGTAACAATGATGCAATGGAGGCTAAAGAAGGTCAAGATTAAAGATTAGATAGAAGGAAGGATTAATGACTTTGCCTATCAAGAGAGTGCATATGTCATAGAAGACATGAGAATTCAACGATATATACTTGTTTGAGTTTTTGCATAAGTATTTCTAGTTGGAATTTTTAGTAAATTTGCATGAATGGTTGAAAATATTTGTAGAAAATCCTTGACATTAGCATCCATAGTGTAGGGTTGAGTGGATCATTAATAACTTGGTAAATATTTAGAACTATGACTATAAATTGACTCGACAATTGATTTTTGATATAATGATGTAGTAGATGGCTAATTCATTGGCGTTTGTGAGAGAATATCACTATTCCTTAACTAAGGAACTTGAATCTTTTAATAAAGGGGCATGTGGAAGATTGACCGAGGAGATATTGGAATGCATAAAAAAATGATGGTGAAATAGGGTATGTTACCCAACCCTGCTAATATAGAAATGTAAGCCTTGAGTGGGGGATTATAACAACATGAGGTATTGATGGAAGACTTGGTGTCATAATATTCTAGAAGGATAGTGATGGTAAAGGTAACAAATTTTGAAAGAAATTAGCAGAATCCACAACAAAGATGCATAGATATAGTAGAAAATTAGTGTTAGGAAGAAATGGAAAAGATATGCACCAAGCAAGAGTTGTTGATAAGAGGAGTTTGTTTTTAATTGCATCCAAATGTGAGATGATGCATAGTAGGGATAAAATAAGTAAAAGAAGGATCTTTGATTGGCACCAAAAATAAATATGAAGAAAATTTGGCATTGCAAAGAGAATAGGAGTTCACAGAGGTGGAATTTGTATTTCAAGGAATGAAGTGGAAACCGCATGATGATGTGAATGATGTAGATACTCTAATTATAGTCATACATATATTTCTCAATCCTACTAACTTGAGTGTTAACTTGAATTCCAATGGGCCAAAGAATTGCAACAGTATTGTTTAATTACTCAACTTAAGTTTACATTTTCAACCCAAGAATGTGCTACTTTGATGAGGTACTATCCATTGCAAATGCAAACTGCAATAGGACAACTTATCTACTAGAAATAACATGCTAATTATATGAATAAAATAAATATTCTAACAATAATAAGGATTCCCAATCTCATCCTCAATTTTATTTTGTTGCTCTCCATTATTGATGTCTCTTCACTCTATCTATCACAACTCAAGGGAACCAAGAGTAGGGGTTGTGTAGAGTGTTTTCCACTTTGTCAAAGAGGAACAACAAAACAATCATAAGGGTACTCAATCATACAATGGTATTTTAATGTACCTAATCCAAAACCCATTTGTAGTTGCGCATATAGAATGGTGAACCATTGGTAACAAGTGAAAATGTAATGTACATATAGGCTGGTGAGTCGTGGTACCAAGTTTTGGTTTTTGCGTGCACCTATGGAGTGCGCAAGGCTTGTAATCAAAGAAAATGTGTGTACATCCATATTGTTTCCTGTACCTGAGCTACGCATGTGGATTGAACATAAAGGGAGGGTGCACATATCCCACAGTGTTTCATGCACACACGTGCATGTGCATGAATGATTGTAATATATGTGTGTGTGGGTGTGTGTTTTGAGGCACAAGAGATTGTATGACTATTGGACTAGTGAGCCAAGACATAAATTGAATATTGCACCTATTCTTGTAAAGTGTGTCATACTCAATTTATTAATATACTACATTGTTGCATGTAGACTAAATCAAAAGAAAAGAGATGAGGGGTTGAACTCCATCGAAAAAGAGAAAAATGGGGGAATATTTTAATAATATTTCAGAAAAGTGTAATTTATAGATATACTATTTATCCTAAGCTCCCGAGGGATGGGAACAAGTGACCAAATGGATAAAGTTAATTTTGAAGGTGACAAGTGTCAAGTTGAAGGCATGGAATATATATTGTTGTCCTTAGTTTAATTCGGGAAGACTTTGTGGTTTTCCTCCATCATTCAGAAGAATACAAGTCTGTATTTTTGTTGTGATTTAGGAGAATGGCTTAACCTTGTGTTGGGGAAAACTTGGTACAATCAAAGAGGTGGGTTTTCAGGCCCGTAGGTTGTCGAAGAAGTGGATTTTCAGGCCTGTAGTTTATTCAAGATGCATGTTTTCAATCCCATGATAAATCTCTCAAGGTGAACGATTGGCTCAGAATTGTTTCTTGGTGTGCTAGGCATTGGTTGCAATGATGTGGAATTCTTGATCAAACCTATTGTTGAAGCTCTAGAAGGGAAGTGGGGAAGCCGATAAGGGGCACACTTCCTGGGGTGGGAAAGACATGTGGGGAATGGGGGACTATACACTAGTTGGAGCATTCGACACCTTGGAATGAATAATTTCATTATTTGTTAGATGAAATATTTCCACCAAGAATCCTTTTTACCCTGGTATATTTCAAGCCCCAGCTCGGGGGGTGGCCTATTGCTAAAATATTATGAGAAACAACGTGTATGGATTGAAGGAATGTCTAAGTCAGACATGCAATTGATGCCTCTTCATAAAATGATCTGGCATGTGTGAAAAGTGGTATGTGTGCATAAATGACTGGATTTGTTGTGTGCATTGAATCGTAGTTTGTGCACACAGGAATTAAATACCTTCAAGTGGAATCAAAATAATTATGTATGTCATGGTATTCCGTTGCTCCATATTTTTAGGTGCATAATTTTTATTCAAGTTACTTCCATTGTTAGTATCAGAGCTGAAGTTGGAAGGATTTGAGTGATGTGGCCCAGCCTAGGAGGTTGGGGATGTTACATTCTAGTATCAGAGCCATTGGTTCAACATGGGGATAGTATGGGCCAAAGATTAGCATGAAATAGACGTGTGCATTAAGTATTGGTGTTGCAAAGTGTAGGGTTTATTATGCACAAAAAATACTGGTGCATGGTGCAGAGTTTTGATACATGGAAAGTGTTAATGCGAGGTGTGCCCGCTAGAATTTTGGATGTTAAAAAATCTAAGGAATCAGAAGAAAGGAATCTGAAAATATGGTGCATATTTTTCATGAATTGTCTCATGACTTCATCTAACAAATCTTGTTGCCTACAAATTTTGCAGAATTATTAACGATTAGAGGAGGCAAAAATCATTGCAAAAGGTAAAAAAACATGGAATATGCATAGAGGACTTACAATCCTAATGATGAGTTCAGGGATTTGTATGTCAGTTTCGGTGTTGATGGTACAAAATCCAATGAAGATCACATAAATTTGGCATAAACCATAAAAGGACTACAAAGTGATGTTCAAAGCTATAAAATTGATAACGAAATGATACAGATTTATGAGTGGAATGAAATGAAACACATATCTATAAAATTAAAACATAGATACATTGAAAAATAACATATATACAGTGAAACATAACTTCTATTCAATAAAAAATTTTGTCGAAACTGTAAAATGCATAATGAAACAATTTTGCTCGAATGGTGGTAGATAATCTTTGAGAAGAGATGTCGAGGCTATGCACATTATCCTGAGCACATTACAATAAGACATATAAGCATTTTTATCATCAAGAAGTAATAAAAAAACCATAGACGTCCAAAAACTTAACCCTAGGAGATGAAGTGTCAAAATTGATGTGGGCCCCGATGGGGTAAGTTGGTACATCAACTTACCAAGGTTGTAACTTTTGAATACGATCTTGTTTTCGGTGCACAATAACCCATTGGAAAGGTATATCCGAAGAAAATACATGTTTCCATCACACTCTAACTCTAAATATATTGTGCCTGTGGTTAGACCAAAAAACATTGTTTAGGGCCTCAAAACAACCCCGAAAGTTTAGGACCCGAAAAACTAGAAAAAAAATGCTAAGATGAAAATTGTATGTGAGTCGGTTGGAAGAGGTGGGTGGCCACTGATATCCACTTGGATCAATCCTCCCCCATTAGGAAGCAATGTTCTCCATTGTGTTGATTTTCCCCATCATACAAGGAAATTTCTGTTGAATTTTTCTCCGGGTGAGCCACTTTCCTTGGTGCAGGATTTGCCCAACTTTGACAACACGATAAAGTTGAAGCTTTTGTTGGTGATTTACCTTGACCTGTGTGTCCATGATATGATCAATGGATTTTTATTCCATGCAGTTAGCGTTGAGATATTTCAGTGTCAACTATTTAGTCATCTTTGGCACCCGGTGTTGATCATGGCGTTTCTTTTACTTGGCATTGGACTTCTAAAAAATATACTGAGCCTGTTGGAAGATGTGTTGGATTCGTTCAATGATTTGGGTGTCTTTGTCAGCTTTGGTTTGAGCATGGGATGATTCTTCCTGTATGGACGCAAGGGTTAATGCAACATCCATGGGACCCAATGGTTGAAATCCCAACCCCACCTGAAAGGGGTTGTGATGAGTTGAGCTATGTATGGATATGTTATAACTATGTTGAACATAGTGAAGACTCTCATCCCATGTGTGTGGATGTTTGGAATTGTACATGAAAAATATATGCATGATTATCCTTTTGATGACCTCATTTTGGCCATTCATTTGGGGGTGGAAGGTAGTGGATTTGGTGAGCTTGGAATCTATCTGTGACTAGAGGCTTGACTAGAATGTGTTGATGACTTGGTTTTCCCAATTCGAGACAATGGTTTGTGGTATCCAAAAATTTACCCAAACTCATTTGAAGAAGAGCTTGGCAGTGGCCTCCACTGTGATTCTCTTCTTGCAGGCAGTCAAAATATCTATCTTGGAAAATAGATCAAAAACCACAAAAGAATAGTCATTTCCCTGCTTGGTTGAAATAAGGATCGACATGTAGTCCATCGATATGGATTCCTAGGGATTGTCGATAGTAGGCAGAGGGTGTATAGGCATTTTTTCGTAATGGTCGGTTTGCAAATGGCACAAGCCATGGAGGACCTGATATACTTGCTAACATCCTGTCAAAGTTTTGGCCAATAGAAATGTTGCTACAACAATGTCACTTTATTTCTTACGTCGAATCATCCTTCCACCCAATTGTAGTGATATTCTCAAATTATCTTCGCTCGCTCGCTTGATGGGACACAAAGATGGACCGAATGGCACAAAAACCCATTCTGAAGATGGAGATTAATGATAGTTGTGTTTGTGCCCAACATATGGTAGGTAGTGGCGAAGTCAGGATCTCTTTCGTAGATTTGGGGCCATCTATAGGTCTCCTATCCACAAGAGTGTAGCTATGGTTAGTGCTACAACTGGAGGTTGATTGAGGTAGTAAGTGACACAGTTAGTGCTCCTTGTCTTATACTTGATGTTGAGATGGAACTGATGCATGTAAGTGAACCACTTCTGATGGAGGTCATTTTGCAATTTACCTTGCATTTGCATGAACTGCAGAGGCTTATGATTAGTGTGAATGACTATCTCTTTCCTGAGAATGTAATTCCTCCACTCGAGGCAGGATTGTACAATGGAGTACATTTCTTTTTCATAGGTGGGGTACTTACAGATGGTATCTGATAGTGTCTCACTATGATAATCCATGGGATGTCCATGCTGAGTGATAACTGTTCCCATAACATAGTATGAAGTGTTTGTCTCAATCTAAAAATGTTGTTGTAGGTCGGGCAATGAGATGATCTAGGTGGATATTGGTGGCCAACCACCTATTCCAGCTGGCTCCTCTTGACAGTTGGTAGTTCAACATGTTCTTCTGTAGTTCTTTTTAACTGTGGGTTCTACACAACTTCCAGGTGGAGATTGATGGTCGTCCACCTAATCCAACTAATTTATTTTGGAATTTTTCATGTCAGTACATCTTTCTGTACTTTTAGGGCCGTTTTGGGGCCCTAAATTTTTTTTTTTTGCTTGACATAGTCAAACTACATACGAATTTAGAGTTTGATGGCATAATATCTAGTTCTCAAAAAGACCTTTCCAATGGGATATCATGTTGGATTACTAGGAGGGGGGTGAATAAGTAGTAGATAAATTTAATCATTTTTAACCATAAAATGCAAGTGTTATATCAATGTAGCATTATCATCCAATAGTTCTAGAGCAAATAAACAATGAACAAATGATAAATCATACACACACATAGTACACTAGTGTTTTTACGTGGAAATCCAAAGGGGGAGAAAAACTCTAAATTATTTTTCTTATATGTATTTAAGAATTACATTCATTGGAAGAACCAACTTCCTTTGTTTTCCAATTGTAATTGGAAGGAGTATCCAAACCCCTAGTTTCTCAGGATACAACCTGAGGGAATATCCAACTCCCCAATTCTATGGCTACAACTAGAAAGAGGCTACAACCCCCTATGTTCTCAGACTACAACCACCTGTCCTTTCCCCATCCAAGCACCCTGACGTATAAGTAGAATGATGGAACCACTGCCACACTATCACTATAATATATACTGATGTAAACTTGTACCAATCAACCTGCACCAAACAACCTGTAATCAACCTGTACCATAAACAACCTGTAATCAACCTGTACCATAAACAACTACATCAACCATGCACCAAACTGTACCTCAACATGTACCATCAATGAGTGCATCAACAATGCACCAAATATGTACCAATCATGAATAAAATACACATAAACTATGACTCATCAATATGTACCGACATCATCAACTATACACCTCATGTATGTGCTAACTCATCAAGTACTTGTCTGAACCATGTACCCAACATGTACCTCAACCAAAATCACTCATTAATTTCATCATCCAAATATGATTTGTAACTCTGTAATAGACCTAGTGTATATGATCACATACCTGCAAACCTTCCTTAAATTTAACAACAAGAGACTACCATTTTCATCAAACTTTGCTTTAGTCTCACATGACTAATTTTTTATTAGTCAACAACCCTAACATGAAATAATCATAACTATGTACCTGTAATGAATAAATATATGAAAATAGTACACAATGTTCTTCAGTGTCTTTTATGCAATTCCTCTAGGGTTCACTACTTGGAACCTCTTAGAAAAGGATTTATAGAAAAAAATGACATACCTTGTTGAATTTTGGCTTATTCTAGAGAGAGAAATTGTAGAGCGTGCCCCACACATAATATTTGTTGTATAGATCTAAAAATGGTACATAGAATACTAAAGTATGTACTCTAACCAATACATTTGGTCTTACTAAATTTGGATATGTTATGAAAAATTTATGACGTTTTTACCTGAAACACTTGTTTTAGACTAGTTTGAGGACTATCCACAAACCCTATTTTCCACGGAGTGTAACTCCAAAAATACAATGACCCACAAGCTAATTTGTATCACAACTACTTGGATATGTTTCATCAACGACCTCCATATTTCGCAGTATGAATCATTCTAGAAAATGAGTTATTGCGAAAATGGTGAGATGGCATATAAATAACATACCTTAGAAAGCATCATCAAAAGAATTTATCCTCCGTTGAATTTTGGCCTTCTTTACTTCACTAGATTTCACCAATATTTTCCATACCCTGTACACCAAATTGGGTATCAAAGACTCTGAATGACATCTGGTGCTAAAATACCGTGGTTGTCTGCATAGATACATTCAAACAAAAATGGAGTTTATGGACATCGCATCATTAAGTGGGGCTTATAGATATTGTATCATGATTGAGAAAAAATTTAAGAAGAAGAGGAGAGAGATTGGATCTACAAACTCCTCACAACTGAAGCAGGGAAAAGGCAACCCCAACCCACAAAACAAGGGAAAGAGAAAAAATGGCATCTCTTAGGACAACCAATCCAAGCCACAACCCAAGAAGGGTAATGAGAAGTCGAAGGACATGAGAAAATTGTGTGAATACCATAAAATCGCTTGGCCCAACACTGAAGAATGTCGCTCAAAGCAGTCACTGGTGGTCGAGCTGAAAGCTTCCGAGTCAGAGGTGAATTCTGACTCCGAATAAAATTGAAAAAGTGGGAAGAGAATCATCGATGTCGAACCCAATACCACTATTTCTACCACCAAAGTCCAACCAAGTGAACCCGAAGAACTAGAGGAATGGGAATGCCTCTTTCACTCACATATGTGGGTAAGGGGGACTCTGTTGCATTTCATTATTGATAGCAGTAGATAGAAGAAACTAATTTCAGTAGAGGTCATCAAGTGACTGGACTTGCCGATAACACCACACCCATAACCCTACACCATTGGCTGGCTTTGCCATGGAAGATATCTTTGCGTCAGCCAACAATGTCATATTCCCTACAACATCAAGCCCTTCAAAGACAAGGTATTGTGTGATAATTCTCCCCTTTAATTTTGTGATGTTCTTTTAGGCCCGCCATATTTTTGGAAGCAACATGTTGTGTGTGATTTTAGACCCCACAGTGTTATTATTACTTTGGGTAGAGAATTGTACAGGATACCAGAGGAAGCCCCACCTACCACTATTTCTTTAATTTCTATTAAGAAATGTAGTAAGGTCATTTCACAGACTAGGAAGTTCTTCTTCTTTGTGATCCGTGCTCGCAATAAGAAAAAGGTCTCTGCCACATTTTTGATATCTACACAGAGCCTATATTTGCAGCAGAATCAAGTGGATTGGATTGTGGATGAGTACAAAGACATCTTCTCCTCACCCACTCGGGTACCAATTCACTATAACTTCAAGCATCCAATTGATCTAACCCCTAGTGCACCGCTAGCTAATGGACCAGTCTATCATCGCTCGCTAATGGATAATGGTGAAATCAAGCACCAGATCCAAGAGCTGCTTCAAAAGGGGCACATTTGACCCAACTCCTCCTCTTGTGAAAGCCTGATTATGCTGGTGTAGAAGAAAGATGGGACTTGATGAATTTACATTGATTACAAAGCATTAAAAAAAATCACAGTCCGGAACTGGTACCCAATTCCCCGAATTGATGACCTTCTTGACCAACTCAAGGGGGAAAAGTTCTTCAGCAAGATTGACCTAAAGTATATCTACCACCAAGTTCCCATTGAACCAACTGATGTATGGAAGACAACTTTCAAATCTAAAGAAGGTCTCTTTGAATGGTTGGTCATGCCCTTTGGCTTAAAAATGCACCAACAACTTTCATGATATTAATGGATGATGTATTGAGACCCTTCACCAACTATTTTGTGGTGGTATATCTGGATGGCATCCTAATATTCAACATAATGTGGGAGGAACACATGCAACATATTCAATAGGTTTTTGGCACTCTGCGGCAGCAAAATCTATATGCGAACTTGGAAAAATGATCCTTTGTCATGAACATGGTCCAATACTTGAGCTACAATGTTTATGAGCATGGGGTACATGTGGATCCAGCTAAGATCCAAGTCATTCGTGACTGGCCACCTACGACCACACTAACCAAGATTCAGATCTTCTTGGGACTTGCCAACTTCTACCGAAGGTTCGTATTGGGATTCTCCCATATTGCATGGGCCCTCAACCAAGTAACCAAGGGTGGTGTTAAGACAAAGTTCGCATGGGGGCAGGAAAAAAAACAAGCATTTGATGATGTGAAGCATCGCTTCTGCTCAGCTCCAATACTCTCCTTTATCGATCTGCAAAAACCATTCGATATTGAAACTGATTCCTCTGACTATGTTGTGGGTGCAGTTCTCACTCAGCATGGTCATCCAATAACATACCATAGTGAGACACTCTCATATACTCTCTCAAAATACCCCACCTATAACAAATAAATGTATTGCATTGTGCAAGCCTATCGTCGATGGAAAGATTACATTCTAGGAAAAGAGACAATCATCCACACTGATCGCAAGCCTATGCAGTTCATACAAACATAGGGGAAGTTGCATAACGAGTGCCATCAAAAGTGGTTCACATACCTACAATAGTTCCATCTCAACATCAATTATAAAATCGAGAGCACAAATAATGTCATTGACTACCTCATTCTCCCTCCCATTGTTGCACTGACCACACTGCTCTATTCTTGTGGGCATTAGGCATCTGAGTGGCCCCAACTTTATCAATGTGACCCTAACTTCACCACCACCTATCCTCTCTTGGGAAAAAGAGAAAATGTCACCTATTTTCACATCCAGGATGGATTATTATGCCATCTGGGCCACCTCTGTGTTCCCACAAGAGAGCGTGCAAAGATGATTTGGGAGACTCACTACAGTTAGATGGAAGGATATTTTGGCGTGGAAAAAACTGTGGTCGTTCTATAGAAACATTTTTATTGGCCAAAAAATAGACAATACGTCAACAAGTGTATTTGATCTTGCACTGCCTATGCCATTTCCAAGCTAAACATCAAGAATAAGGTCTTATACACCCCTCTTCCTACTCTCAAGAGGCCTTGGGAATCAATATCAATGGATTACATATCTGGCCTTCCATCCACCAAACATAAAAATGATTGTGTATTTGTGGTGGTTGATCGATTTTTGAAGATGGTCATTATCACAGCCTGTAAGAAGAGCATCGCAACGGAAGAAACTTCCAAGCTCTTCTTTGAATGGGTGTGGGTCCATTTTGGGATATCATAGACCATCACCTCATATCGGAACAACAGGTTTCTCATCACATTTTGGTTGAGTCTCTCATCACAGTTGGACATCAAGCTCACTAAATCCACTTCTTTCAACTGCCAAACCGATGGCCAGGCAAAGCTCATCAATCGAAGGATTTTTCACATCCTACACATGTACAACTCTAAGAATCTGCATACATGGGATGAGAGTCTTCCATATGTTTAGCATAGATATAATAGGTCTCTCCATAGCTCCACCAACCATAACCCATTTCAGGTGGGGTTTGGATTCCAACCCTTGGGTCCCATTGATGTTGCACTACCTATTGCAACTAGACAAGAAAAATATTCCCATGTTGAGTCTGAGGTGGACAAAGCGACCGGATTCATTGAGAAGATTCAACACACCCACCAATAGGTCCATGATATTTTGAATAAATCCAATTCTAAGTACAAGTAGTGCCATGATCAAGACTGGGTACCACACCAGTTTCAGGTGGGAGACAAGGTATGGTTACATTTGTAGAAAGAGCACCTTACAGGACCCAATCGAAAGCTCCCCCACTTCACTATGGTCTTTACACTATCACCAAGGCTATGGGTAGCAATGATTTTGAGCTCAACACTTCACCCTTCCTTGGTTTGCACCCAATTTTCAATGTGGGCCTCCTTCGACCATATTTTCCACCATTATTGGACACCTCAGAGATCGCATAAAATTTGACACTAACATATCTCAACCCTAACTACATGGAACAAATATCCACTGATCAGATAGTGGACACAGATGTTAAGGGAAATCACCGACAGAGGATCCAACTTTATTGGGTTGTCAAGGCAGGGCAACTCCTACACCAAGGAAAGTGGCTCACCCAAGGCCAAATTCAATAGAAGTTTCCTCACTTGATGGGGGCACTCAACACAATGGATACCATTTCTTCCTAAGCCTGGGGGAGGACTGATCTAGGTGGATATTGGTGGCCACCCACCTATTCCATCTGGCTCCACTTGACAGTTGTTACTTCAACACGTTCTTCTCTAATTATTTGTAATTGTGGGTTATACACTTTCGGGGTTGTATGAATTCCTACACATCTTCCAGGTGAAGATTCATGGTTTCCCACCTAATCCACCTCGCTTATTTTGGAAGTTTTCATGTCAGTAAATATTTTTGTACTTCTAGGGCTGTTTTGGGGTCCTAAATAGATTTTTTTTTGGCTTGCCACAATTAAACTATAGACAGAGTTAAATTTTGATAGCATAATGTGTATTTCTCGAAAAGACCTTTCCAATAGGCTATCATGTGCCTAAAACAAAGGTCGTATGAAAAAGTTACAACCCTTATAAGTTGAGGTGCCAACTTACCTATTGGGGCCCACATAACTTTTGGCATTTCATATCCTAGGGTTAGGTTTTTGGATGTCTAGGGTTTTGGAATTCATGAATAATTTTAAAAAGGCCTCTGGAGCTTCTTTGTAATCATTTTCTTCTCAGATAAATGCACATAGTAGTCACATCTCTTCTCATAGATGGCTACCACCATTCGAGCAAGTTGTTTTCAGTCCTGCAATTTTAAAGTTTCAACTTTTTTTATTCATTCAATAGAAGTTATTGTTCACTGGATATATATATTTTTTCTCTGTATCTCCGTTTTATTGTATTCAGTATGTTATTCCTTTCATTTCGCTCATAAATCCAAATCATGAGAGCACCGGTGGTGAGCATAAGTGTTGCTTCAAATCATTGAACGCTTTCTGTTGTGACTAGCCCCAAATGAAATTTTCCTTACCACCACCTCTAGTCACTTGGCTAAGGGCCCATGCAATTTGGGAGAATCCAAACACGAACCTGTGATAGAAATTAGAAAGGCCTAAGAATATCTAAATCTCAATGAGTGTGGTTGGGGATAGATAATCACAAATTACTTAGATATTGGTTGGATTGACATGCACCCCATGTTCATCAAAAATGTATCCTAGGTATTAGACCCTATTCATGCCGAAGGATCATTTTTCCAATTTTTCATATAACTTTTGTTGTCACAGAGTGTGCACAACCAATTGAATATGTTGCAAGTGTTCCTCCCAACTCTTACAGAATATGAGGATTCTATCCAAATACAACAACACAAAATAATTGTTGAAAGGCCATAAGATATCGTTCATCATTCTCATGAGAGTTGTTGTGGCATTCGCGAAGCCAAAGAACATGACTAGCCATTCAAAAACACTTTATTTAGACTTGAAGGCAATATTCCATACATTGGTTTTCTCTATTGGGACCTAGTGGTATTCGAACTTCAGATCAATATTACTGAAATATTTGGTCCCCATGAGTTGCTCAAGGAGATCGTCAATTCAAGTAATTGGGTACCGGTTCCTGACTAAGATTTTATTTAGGTCTCGATAATCAATGGACAGTTGTGAGGTCACGTCTTTCTTATGCATAAGAACATTTTGGATTCCATAAGGTGCTAAGCTTGGTCAGATGTTTCCATTTTCAAGTAGCTCTTATATTTGGTGCTTCATTTCCTCATTTTTTGAGAGAGAGTGGAGATAGACTGACCCATTGGGTAGCGATGCACCAGGATTTAGATCGATTGAATGCTTGACCTGACAATGTAAAGGTACCCTAGTGGGTGAGGAAAATATATCTTTGTATTATTCCATGACCTTATCCACTTTCTTCTGTTTCATGGAGAGACATTATGTAGAGGCCATGGATGTGGTTGCAACCTTTTACTCACTTTGAGTGTGAATCATGAAGAAGAAAAACTTCCTAGTCTAAGAGATGAACTTCCTGCATTTATTAGCAGAGATCAAGGAAATGGAAGTAGGTGGGACTACCTCGGGTATCCTGTACAATTTCATGTCCAAAGTAATAATAACACTATTTGTCTTGGAGTCATATACAACATGATGTTTCCATAAATAAGGTTGGCCCAAAATAACATCACAAAATTCAAGGAGGATGACATCACACAATACCTCATATTTGAAGGGCTTGATGTCATAGGGCAAGAGACATTGTTGGTTGACATAGATATCGCTCCCTTGGTATAGCCATCTGATGGTGTACAGTTGTGGGTGCGTTGTTTTTGGCAGAACCAAGTGCTTGATGACCTCCATTGAGATGAGGTTCTTCTAGCTATCGTTGTCAATGATGAAGTGTAATGGAGTACCCTTCACCCACATATATGAATGAAAGAGGTGTTCACCTTCCTCTAGTTCACCAAGTTCACTAAGATGGATCTTGGTGGTAGAAATGGTGGCACTAGGCTCTACGTCAATGATCCGTTTCAATTTTTCTAGTTCTGACTCAAAGTCAAAACCCACCTCTGATTCAAAGGCTTTCACCTTAGCGACCAATGAATTCTTTGAGCAACATTTAGCGGTGTTATGCGAGGGGCTCTTATGGAACTCACACCACTTTCCAACGTATTTCTTTGTCTTCCCATTGCCATTATTTGTTTATGGATTGGATTTGTTTTACTATCATTTTCCATCATTTATTTGTCCTTTTTCTTGTGGGTTGGGGCTGCCTTTGCACTGCTTCTCTTGTGAGGGGTTCACAGACCCAAAATTTTGCGTCTTGTGTTTAAGATTTTGCTCGATTTTAACACCATATCGATAGGTCATGCCCAAGGACGAGATGTACAAAATCTGCATTTCTATCTGAATGTATCTATACATACCTATGTGGTACTTGAGCACCAGATGTCGCTCAGAGTATTTGATACCCAACTTGATGCGCAAGGTATGGGAGACATTGGTGAACTTTGGCACTGTTTGGTCCCTTTCCTACCACAATGTGGTCCATCTTGTATATAAGTTGTCATAACTTACAAAAGGGTCATATTATTCCTTAATAGCATCCTTGAAAGAACCCCAAGTGGGTGCAACTAAAAATAATGTAGATTCCTTTGTTTCCTTTTTCTCACAGAAAGTCTCCCGCCAATATTTAACATGAGAGATGACTTTAGGGAGTGAAAATGTAATATTTTCTCTATCAGAAAAGTTATGGATAGAAAAATACTTGTTGAGGAAAAGATATGAAATGATCTTACTCAAGCATTTTCAGATTCTTCTTGGCTAAATAAAAATAGATGAGAATGTCACCCTATGTTTATAGCCATAAAAAATAATATCCTAACTCACAAGTATTGATTAAAAGTGCTTAGGCTAGTCTTTTTATAAATAAAAGCTTGCTGGAAAAATCATTATTTATATGATTTTCTGAATATAACAGTTGTTGAAATTAATGTAGAGACAGATGCAAAGACACCAAGATGATAATCAAGATATATGAGACATAAATCAATCTTTTATTTCATTCCAATTCACCAAAGATTCATTCTCTTTACAAAATTTCATGCAGAAATTTTGGACCAAAGTCAAACTTAGACATCCCTGATGGAATATACAAAAAGACCTCTGTCAGAAAATAAAAAAATGAACTCTAAAATCTGGATCAACTTGCCACATATTGTTGCCCACTCAACTCTGCACAATATCATTTGTCAGTCATGAAAACTAATTCACAAACAAACAAGTCTACACAAACTATCAAAGATAGATCAACACCTCTGAAAAACAAGTCTTTGAATGATGTAATTCAACCCTGAATCTTGTTGTCTACAATAATACCCTACTATGATAAAAAAGAATTAGGCTTGTGATCAATTAAGGAATGAATGAAAACTTAACTATCTCAACATAAACTCAAAGAGAAAACCTTAGTATGCTTCTCCTTCTATCTTCCTCTTGTTCCTCCCCTTCCTTTTGACTTTAAGAAAATTAGAATTGGTTGAAGTAGTCGAACTACTTAATTATTTAAGTTAACTAAAACTCAACCAAAATTTTAGTTTGGGGGAGGGGGGGGGGGAGTAATAAATCATAATAAGGGTTTTAAATAAATAATAACTAGTAGGTGGGACCCCTTGTGACTCCATTTATCTCTCAACAATCATAGCATAACTAGTTAATTAAGCCAAAACACCCCTCCTTGTGACTCCCATCATCACATTCATATTTGCCAATTTATCTCAATGATATTTGTAATTATTTCCAAAATATATTACCAACATATCCAAAAAACATACTATACCAAAATCTGAAGTCAACTGTCATCACCATAAATAAATAAAACTTAAAATCCATATTTTCTAGTCCATGAGATAATCTTTCCCTTATTGTTGATATCATCTTTTAATCCTTTTGAACCTACCTTAGGCCGTTTGGAGTCTTTAATTCTCATCTCACTGATCATATGAGAGAAATCGCCCCTCCAATTCATGTGGGAGGACACAAATTTATCAGAATCATTTGAAGGTGCGGAAGGGGCAGTAGTGGCTTTCCCTTTGACAGGGGCATAGTGGGCCTCAGTTTTCAGCCTTTTATTTGAATAGATCATTCATGTATGCATAATTGATTAGAAAATAGTTCCCTTAACAACCATACATGACAACTCTTTCAAAATATGAAATAGATTTTGGCTCAGCAACATATCATACTCATGCAATCCAATCCATACACTTTGTTTAATTTTTGTCAATGAGTAGGGGGTGAACAAAAGGTCCCGTGATATGCGAGGGGTTTGTATTGAGAGAAACATGATAAAATGAGGGGGGAAAGAAACATGGTTACTATTCAAAGAAAACAAACAATCAACTGTAATGCAAACCAAATAAAATATTACCGTGATCCACCCAAGAACTATGATTTCAAACTGCTTCAATACATAATCCTTATTAACTATAATTAAATTTTCAGAACAGGGAGTGGAAAATGAATGTGGGAAGTCGATGGGGTTGTAATTAGCAAAAAACGAGAAGATGGTAGGGAGAAGAGCGTATATTGTTCATAAAATTAATTATGTAATCCATAACCATTCTATATCAAACGTAAAAGATCCAACACCAACCAATAATTATTGAGCTAATTAAACAACCACTGTGTATAACTCAATCAATTTTGTGTATTACTTGCTCACTGTTCACAATAAAATCATTAACACAGTGTCATCAAAACAAGACAATATGGCTTCCACAACAATCTGTAAGAGTTTTGTTTCTTTCCAATTTTCCCAGTTAATATTTAAACAATTTCTAAATGAACAAACTCACTTGTTCCAATCTGTTTTATCAAAACATCAACCAATGTCTGGAATCATTTCTTCTAATCTAATACAGACACTAAAATCGCACTCGATTTCATTCCTCAAGTTCATTTAACAATTAATTCATAATGAGACAATATTTTCATAGGATCCGTGTCCATATCTGAAACAATGCATGATATTCATCAACCATACACAATGGACAGTTAAAACACAATCCTAAATATATCCCGACTTTCCATTTAAAAGCACAACAATCACCCTTCAACACATACTATGCTGTCGAATACACAGACCATTCCACAAAACACATGATCATTTCTGTGACTATACAGGTTCAATCACTGAATCTAGACATACACAATGTTGGGCTATCAATCCAATACAATGAGGAAACAACAATATGCTTGATCTCATACACAAATCGATCAAATTGCAACAAGCATATTTAAAAACCTGTGACCCTCTTTGATGGCGCAATCAAATAATATTTATAACATATATATTGGATGGCCATGCCATAATTACTATGACTACAATACTCCCATTTGGCGATTTAAAACACATAATCACAACAATCATTTACTCAAATTAACATGTTGTAGGAATGCCACACATACCCATGCATCATGCATGAAGCATCATTGTGCATTAATCAATTGTAAACTAATGTTGGGTTAACAATTCCACAATTATAATGTAAGAGACAATGACTGTGCATTCAATCCAATTCTCCAATCAACCAAATTACCATGATGAGTTTATCAATTCGATTGTCATAATAACCAATGCAGTGACTAAATACCAAAATCAACAACACTGTCAACATAATCAACAGAGATGAGCCAGAAATCGAACATCGTCGACCATACACCAACAACTCATAACAACCAACAATATACCTGATAGGCCATAACGGTTCCTTCTATCAAAACCCGGGCTTGGGAAATCAAGGGTTTTCTCTATGGACCAACACAGAGAGACTGAAGTCAACCCCCAACATCAGGTTAGAACCTCCGATACCAATGATGCACACACATGGTATACCACCAATTACTTTGTAGATAGAGTGACAATTCTCGTGATATGAAAGACTATGAACAAAGTAGCAAGATTCATTTTGGTCTTGTAACAACCCTTATAATAAGCAGGGCATAACCCTCATGGTTTTCCCAATCAACCAACTAACGATGCTGAGATAAAATAGAGTCGAGAAAAATCAATATAACCCACTACGCAACCATCAGTAGCATGAACAAATCCATACCTAATTGAAACAATGTGCAGTGACACAAGGAATTTCAAACCTAGTGAACCCCATAACAACAAACAACTAGGTATGGTGATAAGAAAGAGTGGAGATGACCAGCCATTTGGACCGAATAAAAACCCTTAATCCAAGACCAAAAAGGATGTTAGAGAGCCTTCATGGATTCTAACACTCAGAAAGATCAATAACACTGTGACTTGAAACATTATTGCAATGAAAACCACATGAACGTTTCATTCCAAAAAAATATCACAATTTTACACAGTTTCCAGACTTAAGGAAAGCACATACCCATACATCCTGAGCCAATATCTATTTCATAACCAGAGAAGATTCATGGATGGAGAAAATACATACATATAACCAAAAGCACCTTAAAAACACGAGCTTGGCCGAGCATTTCTTCCTATTCTTGAAAGTCGGGGCCTAACCACAACAAAACACAGTTGAACAATAACTAAACTAGGGTGGCGACTAGTGGAAGGAGTAGGAGTGATGTGCAGTAAATGCACGTCACCTCCACTCCCACTCATTCAATTCCTTAGTACATGCTATCCAGCCTCCCATTAACTCATTTAATTAAACCATGAATCAGAATTAACATCCATCACTTGTCAAATGGGCCACTCACATCATATCTTACCATTCCAACTATACAATAATGCATATCAATCATGTTTCATATAACCAATAAATCACATAGCTATTACTTGTTATCTAGGATTAACACCGATCATTTTAATTTCAATGCATATAGGGTAGCATATTAGTATAGCATAGTTCCTTCCTTTTGCACTTTGTTATATTGCTTTTATCTCTTTTCAACTGCTCTTATGTGTTGTTACTAACATATATCTTGTGCATGTGTCACAATAATGAATCTAGGAACATATAACAAGGATAACAATGGATAACATGGGCCATTGTAACATGACATTAGAGCCTAGAGAAATCAAAAAAACACACAACATGCCTTATCCATCATTCATTTGTCGCAATCGAAACAAACACATAATATTCCTTATTTGTCGCCAATAAAATCAAGATTTCATCAATCATGTAAAACCTTGTAAACGATGTTGAATAGAAACATAAACATGAAATAAGAACCATATATGATCTCCGAATCTATAAGGGTGTCCCACCTACTAGTATTATTTAGTTTTCTAGCTTATAATAATAGGCTTTAGGAATACTTTGCGGGAAAAAACCTCGTTGCGATTTTAATCGTCGACAAACTGGCGAATTCACAGGGAAATTTGTTTTCAATAGATTTAGAACTCAAAACTCATGGTTTCACAGACCAAGAACAACAGGTCAAGAAGATATAACTGGGAAGATTATGCAACAAGGGGTAGTGAGCGGATTTAATGGAAAAATGATTAGGAATTCGAGAATATATCATGAAAACTGTTAAGTATGAGGGGTTTTACCACTGTGTGCATAATCGTTCAACCGGAATCGGCTCTTAACTTCAAGGAGAAATTTATGGATTTTCTCTCTTAAATTCTCAATTGGATGAAGAAAAGGAAATCAGAAGTGGGAGATAACCCATTTTTTTTTTCTAGACAACAATGGACGTAGATAACAAATTCAAGGGTGCCTTCAGGGGAAACATCGTAACAGCTATGCAAGCTTGATTGTTATTGACTAACAATTCTTTACAGGACTGTCACTGAGGCAGAAATGATCCAACATCTTATTTTGACCGAATTAACTAAAATATGGTAGGAAACAAAATCATGACAAAAGTAAAATTGCAAGATTATACATCAACAATAAAATGACAGAAACATAAAAGCAGTAGGAAATTTTTAAAACAGAAAGTAGAAGTCAAACTACTATAAAGTAGAAAAGAAAATAGTGCAAAATTGAAAGCAAAGCTAGGTTACTAGTATACAGAAAATCCAAACAACATTAGAACCTTTCACGTTGGTGCCTCTTAATGTTTCAAGTGAGAACCGTTAGTGTTGTAGGAAAACAATTGCTCCTGTATATCCTTTAGAATGTAAGATTTAGTATCTAGGACAAAAGAAATTTTGAAAGGACCCAGAAATAACAATTGGAACTCTGAGGTCATTATCAACTCCTTAATGTATATGATTAGATCATCAAGGTAGATATGGATACTGATCAATTCATCAAGAGTTATGTGTATAGGTCTTTTAAAAGCGGTACTTACATCAGGTAAGCCAAAAAATAGGCATTTATAAGTCATGGTACCCTAATTAGTGGTAAGAGTGGTTTTGTGAGCATCTGGCCCTTTTCCCTTGATTTTACTGTAACCCAAAAAATTGTCAAGTAAGGGCCTCATCTGTGACCTTACAATCTGTTGTAGAATCATTTCCATATTAAGAGGAGGAAAATGATTCCTCATAATATCCCTACTGAAAGTGCGAAAGTTAATGCAGGTTCTAATATGATCAGTGGTTTTTGAAACAGGTACCTAATTCAACACCCATTGAGGGTAGACTGGAAACATGATCCCATACCTTAAGAAATTTTCCAACTCCTTTTGAAAAGTTTCTTTAAACATAGATTTAATAGGTCCTTGTTATTGCCTAACTGGTTTCATGTGTTCCTTGAGGGGGGTAGCATGTTGTATAATACCAGGATCAAAACCACGAAGATCCTCATAAGACCAATCAAAAACATTTTTAAATCCACCAAGTAGCTTGGAAAACTTCGTTTCTTCTTTATCAGAACATTGGGCACTTATTTTAACATTCTTTGAAGATTCAAGTGCCCCAATATTCAAGGAGATGGTTTCACCCACCTTCCTTCTTGACTCCTCTTCTCTCTGTTTCTCATTATTTCGTACATCACTCGATGATAACGAACTCTCAAGAGGAGTCAAGCCCTTAGGAATCTTGTTGTCTTCTATGGATATAATTTCCTTGGGCTTAAGAGGTTCATATTGAATGAAAGCACAAACACTCTCATCATTAGGGAGGGCTTGCCAAGATTCTACATTTTCATGGATATGTGGATGATATAGAGATTGAAAAGAACAATTAGGCCTGTGAGGCAAAGGTTGTTGATTAGATGAAGTTGCAAAGATATCTAATCGATCATCCATTGAATTCAACTCCCTCTTAACATGAGTGATGTTGAAATATAATAGGTTCGAGATAAGTGCCCAAAAAGTTTGGGTATATCGTTTCATCAACTTGTTTCTAGGAGAGTATATCTTACGAACTAGGTTCACAACAAGATCAGAGTCTCCAAAAACTGAAAGGTGACCACAACCAAGATTATAGGTGTTTTCAATGACTAATAATAAAGCTTTGAATTCACTGACATTGTCCGTACCAGAAAACTCCAACCTGTAAGACAAATTATGAATTTTCCCTACAGGGGAAACCAAGATAATGCCATCCCCATTACCTTCATTAGAGCGTGAACCATCAAAGTGCATGTGCCACATATCATCATCTAAATCGATTCATTCCAAAGGAATATTATCCTCCTCAACAAATATGGAATACACTCCTAGGTCCTCTTCGATATAGTTTACATTAGGCTGTGGGACACTCTCTATGTAAGGTGAGATTCTTCCCTCTCTAAGGACTATAATGTTTTTTCCATTTCGAGGAATAGATAAACGTGTTCCATCGAGTGAGAGGTATCCACCCGTTAAATCTTTCCAATCTCTTCCCAAGATAATTGAGTAATTACTTACTGGCATGTCACTTACATGAATGCTGAGGGTTGTCCTTATTTCAGGATGTGTGCACAAAACTAAGGTCACATATTTAATCTTGCCTATGGTTGTTTGTTGTAGACTATTATAGGAGAGAATTCTTTTGGAGTTTTCATTTTTACAAGACAAGCCTATCTCTTCCATAATAATCTTTGACATCAAACTTGGGCCCGAACCGCCATCAGTGAGGCAACAATGGGCGACCTTATCCATAATTTTTACATAAATATAAAAAGGGGGATTTTTTACAGGGTATCTAAAGTTATGTAAACCTACTTTATTTATATATGAATCCTCTTCATTTAACTCTTCAGAAAGATTGTCTACCACGAAAGCTTTTCCTTCCATGAATTGTTTCAGATGCATTTGTTGTTCAAGGATGACCACCATGTCTAGAAGGGTTGCATCTGCTTTGGCGTTGGACAACTGATTCAAGATATTGTACTTGGAAGAGGGGAGAGGAGAGGTTATTCCTTGATTGTCAGGAACCTTAGGATCCTGAACAATAGTAGCAGTTGAGGATGAGCTCGGGATAAAAGAATTGCGGAGAGGATCAATTTTTCCCTTGGGAGCATAGGCTTTGTTCCTAGTATTGATGATCATGAAATATTCTGGCTCTGCGAAATCTAGGACAACGATATTAGTTTCTAGTCTTTTACCAAAGATATTATCTCTGGCACTCTTCCTTACCTCACATGTGGTTTCCTCATGGTGTTCCTCGCAGAAGTTACACCAACTTCAAGGAAAGATAGATTTAGGCTAAAAATTATTTTCAATTGGATTTCTAAAGTGGGGTGTAGAAGAGGATGGAGCTCCAGGGGTGAGAGGGGAGATAGTTCCCTTTCACTCGAACACTATCATATGATTATTCATGTCTTGTAATAGTTGTAAGAGGGCGAACATGTCTATCTGTTTAATTGACTCTCCCCGAGGAAGACCCGTTCTTTCAAGTTGTTCTTCATACTCTGAACAAGTATGCAGAGTGGAACCGAGATTATCAATAGGTTTTTCCTCAAGCCTATGATGGTAGGGGGAAGGTAATTCATTGTAGTAATGCATGAAAGTGGCTTATTTTTAAGGTCGAATGAGTTCATGGATTTGATTGTATAACTTAGTGAAACACAAGTTGAAGGTCTCACCATCCTTATAGGTAATGTTATTATATTCCCATAACTTCTCGGCTAGGATTTTACATTGCCCATAAGTATATTTGAACCAATATATTAACTCCTACCATGTAGAAAAAATCTTAGGAGGAAGTTCAAAGAAATCGGTCGTAGCCTTTCCTTCCAAGGAATTGACGAATAAGAGCATGCAAGTATCATTATCATCGGCTCCCATGTTATGAAAAGCATTAGAAAATGCCACCAGGTGTTCATTTGTAGTGACAATGTTATTTCCTAAAAACCTAGGAACATGTTCTTTGAATTTAGGAAGTGGATGAGTAGCAGGTATTAGGTTAAGAGGAGAGGACACATGCCACGGTGTGGTTGTGGTATCTTCTTCAAAATGAAAAATCCCATACGTTTTAATGAATTTGGTGGGATTTGTGGTAGATTGGATAGACATATGGTGGCTATATAAGCTACCAATCACTGACGAAGATGAATACTGAGAAGAGGAAGAACTTCCAGTGCCACTAGAGCCACCACTAAATGCCATCTTGTGGGTGAGATATGAGGGAAACAAATATGAACTCGATGAATCAGACAAAGTTCTCCTTAGATCACTTTGTTGGGAAAATAACACAATGTTCCTTCTTCCTATTTTAGCAATAGGATTAATTTCAAGTGATAATCCTCTTTTTTTTCTAGAGACACGAGAGTCTAAGGACATGAAAGAAAGGCCAAAACTAAAGGGGCAAGAAGGCTACTACTGATTTCTAGGTTGTCTATGTCTAGCTTCCCAACTTTCTTGGGCACTAATATCTCTCTCAATTGCTGCCTATGAATGATTAAGCTCAACACGGGTATTGGTAGTGTCTAAAATGGTGTTAAACAAATTCAAAGAAATGTTGGTCTGATCTTGAAGACCAGGCTCAATATTGGGTTGCCTTGCAATAGGCATAGTCATTAAGAAATAAAATAGTCAAATAATGAATATAAAAAAAATAGATGTATCGATGAAAATCGAGTATAAAAATAACCAAAGAGATATTGAATATCTCCCTAGTATGGTCGCCAAATAAATGTTGAGGAAAAGATATGAAATGATCTTACTCAATCATTTTCAGATTCTGCTTGGCTAAAACAAAATAGAAGGGAATGTCATCCTATGTTTATAGCCACAAAAAAATAATATCATAACTCACAAGTATTGATTACAAGTTCTTAGGCTAGTCTTTTTATAAATAAACGCTTCCTGGAAAATTCATTATTTATATGATTTTATGAATATAACAGTTTCTGAAAAAAATGTAGAGACAGAAGAAAAGACACCAAGATGATAATCAAGACAGATGAGACATAAATAAATCCTTTATTTCATTCCAATTCACCAAAGAGTCATTCTCTTTACAAAATTTCATGTAGAAATTTCAGACCAAAGTCAAACTTAGACATCCCTGATGGACCATACTAAAATATCTCTGACAGAAAACAAAAAACTGAACTCTAAAAGCTAGACCACCTTGCCACATATTGTTTCCCACTCGACTCTACACAATAGCCTTTGTCAGTCATGAAAACTAATTCACAAACAAACAAGTCTACATAGACTATCAAAGATAAATCAACACCTCTGAAAAACAAGTGTTTGAATGATGTAATTCAACCCTGAATCTTGCTGTCTACAATAATACCCTGCTATGATAAAAAATAATTAGGCTTGTGATCAATTAAGGAATGAATGAAAACTGAACTATCTCAACATAAAATCAAAGAGAAAACCTTAGTATGCTCCTTCTATCTTCCTCTTGTTCCTCCCTTTCCTTTTGCCTTTAAGAAAATTAGAATTGGTTGAAGTAGTTGAACTACTTCATTAGTTAAGTTAACTAAAACTCAACCAACTTTTTAGTTAGGGGGGAAGTAATAAATCATAATAAGGGTTTTAAATAAATAATAACTAGTAGGTGGAACCCCTTGTCACTCCCATTATCTCTCAACAATCATAACATAACTATTTAATTAAGCCAAAACACCCTTCCTTGTGACTCCCATCATCACTTTCATATTTCACAATTTATCTCAATGATATTTGCAATTAATTCCAAAATATATTACCAACATATCCAAAAATCATGCTATATGAAAATATGAAGTCAACTGTCATCAACCATAAATAAATAAAACTTAAAATCCATATTTTCCAGTCTATGAGGCAATCTTTCCCTTGTTGCTGCTATCATCTTTTAATCCTTCTAAACCTTCCTTAGGCTGTGTGGAATCTTTAAGTCTCATCTCGATGATCATATGAGAGAAATCGCCCCTCCAATGCATGCGGGAGGACACAGATTTATCAGAATCATTTGAAGGTGCGGAAGGGGTAGTAGTGGCTTTCCCTTTGAAAGGGGCATAGTGGGCCTCGGTTTTCAGCCTTTTATTTGAATAGCTCATTCCTGTATGCATAATCGATTTGAAAATAGTTCCCTTAACAACCATACATGACAATTCTTTCAAAATATGAAATAGACTTTGGCTCATCAACATATCAGATTCATGCAATCCAATCCAAACAAATTGTTTAACTATTTTCAATGAGAAGGGGCTAAACAAAAGGTCCTAGGATATGCGAGGGGTTTGTATTGAGAGAAACATGATAAAATGAGGGGGAAAAGAAATATGATTACTGCTCAAAGACAACAAACAATCAACTGTAATGCAAACCAAATAAAATATTACTATGATCGAACCAAGATCTGTGATTTTAAACTGCTTCAATACAGAATCCTTATTAACTGTAATTAAATTTTAAGAATAGGGTGTGAAAAATGAATGTGGGAAGGTGATGGGGTTGTAATTAGCGAAAAGCAAGAAAATGGTAGGGAGAAGAGCAGATATTGTTCATAAAATTAATTAAGTAATCCATAACCATTCTATATCAAACGTAAAAGATCCAACACCAACCAATAACTGTTGATTTCATTAAACAACTATTGTGTATAGCTCAATCAATTTTGTGTATTATTTTCTCATTGTTCGCAATCAAATCATTAACATAGTATCATTGAAACAAGACAATATGCCTTCCACAACAACTTGTAAGAATTTTGTTTCTTCCCAATTGTCCCAGTTAATATTTAAACAATTTCTAAATGAACACACACTCACTTGTTCCAATCTATTCTATCAAAATATCAACCATTGTCCAAAATCATTTCTTCTAATCAAATACAGACACTAAAATCACACCTGATTTCATTCCTTAAGTTCATTTAACAATTAAGTCGTAATGAGACCATATTGTCATAGAATCTGTGTCCATCTCTGAAACAATGCATGATATTAATCAACCATACACAATGGACAGTTAAAACGCAATCCTCAATATATCTTGACTTTCCATTTAAAAGCACAAAAATCGCCCTTCAACACATACTATGTTGTGGAATACACATACCATTTGACAAAATGAAAGAGTATTTATGTGATAGTACAGGTCCAATCACTCTGAATCTAAACATTCACAATGTTGGGCTATCAATCCAATACAACAAGGCAATAACAATATGCCTAATCTCATAAACAAATCAATCAAATTGCAACAAGCATAGTTAAAAACCAGTGACCCTCTCTGATGGTGCAATCAAATAATATTTATAACATATACAGTGGATGGCCATGCCATAATTACTACAACTGCAATACTCCCATTTGGTGATTTAAAACACATAATCACAACAATCATTTACTCAACTTAACATGCTTTAGGAACACCACACATACCCATGCATCACGCATGAAGAATCGTTGTGCATTAATCAATTGTAAATTAATGTTGGGTTAACAATTCAACAATTACAATGTAAGAGACAACGATTGTGCATTCAATCCAATTCTCCAATCAACCAAATTACCATGTGTTAGCGACATTACTTGTAAAGGGAGATAAAATGCGAAGGAGTGGGTAAAAACCCACTTACCCTAAGTTGGAATGAAAAATGCGCATGTGGTTAAGTGGCAAGTAAATCTGGACGACAGGGATCAACGCGCCCAGATCAACGGCGCACATCGGATTCTGGAGCCCCCCCACCTTTCTACCTTTAAGCGGAGGGGGGGGGGTCTGGAATCAAGGGCGCACCTCCTCAATGGCTACGATCAGAGCACCCCGATCAATGGTGCACAAGGTGATTCCGGACCCCCCCCGCCTTTCTACCTTTAAGCGGATGGGGGGGGGGGTCCAGAATCAAGGGCGCACCTCCTCAATGGCTATGATCAGAGTGCCCAGATCAACGATGCACAGGCGATCCAAACCTCCCTTTCCTCTCTGCATTTAATCAACATGGGCCCTTCCCCCGTCATGTCATCCTCCCAAGCCGCCTCTCCCCTGCTGCCATGTGTTCCCCTCTCTCCACGATACCCGTCCATTCATCCTCCTGGCACACTTTCTCCTTTTTCTCATTTTCACCTGACACCTCATGCCAGGAGTTCTTCATCTCCCAACTCGCCTCTCCTCCTCCTTTAGTCCCACCGCCTTATGACTTCCCCGTCATCTCCCTACGTCACTGTGCCTCGTCATAAGAGCGCTTCAGCCCTCCCCCTTAGGCTATGTATGGCCGTCTCTGCTCTTTATCCACTCAAGCCCCACCCTCCATGTCTCCCCTGCCCATCCACCACCCCTCATTATACGCCCCAACCTTCGTACTGGCCTCCATGTCTATTCATCAGGCCGTTCAGCTAATCCAGGTGGCAGCACGAGGGACCCTCCACGTCTTAAAAGTGCCAAGTTAGTTGGGCCGTTCTCAATCCCAAGGAAGCAGTTATTAAAGTAGTTGGTGGTGGTTAGACATCATCTCCTCCATAAAGGGAAAATCCGGCGATGAATTAAAAGCACGTCGATTCGCCCATGGGACTGTCAGGAGTTCGATTGCATCTGCCATATGTGCATGATCATTCAGAGACTGGAGGTGCAGATTGTCAGAAGCCATGCAGACACAATGTTTTTAATGCGATGTCTCGATTTTGTTGCTGTGGTTGTTTTGAGTATATGTAGGCGTTTTCGCCATTTTTTGTATCTATCGATGGTAGAGTGAAGCTCCCGACTGTAAAGTTTTAACAACCATTCTAGTTCTCTGGTTGTGCATCTATATGTGAGATTTCTTGTTTTATGACAAACAGTTTTCCCACTCCATCTAATATTTCATCTCATACTAAGGGAGTTCGTGATCGACTGATTCGCATGAATTATTGCAATTATGTCATGATAAAGGATTTATCATTGCATCGTTGTATTCTCCGGTTTTCTGTGTTTGAATGTAAGAAGATCTTGCGTTTGGATGCTTTCTTCCCAGTCTGTTGGAAACCTGTTGTTTACGACAGACCCTTGCACTCTTCTTATATAAGTATTCCCCCTACTCACCCTTATTACAACTCACTGTTTGAAGTTGATCTAAGACCTCATTTGCCCATGCATGCCTGGCCTAGTTTCAGAGTTGAAACAATATTGTTCTGAGTTTACTCCCATTTGATCATCCCTTTTATAAATGAAACGTGACATTAAACTGATGGGCGTCGGGCTCTGCTCCTGCTGCAATCCAGGAGTGACTTCCATTGCCAACATTTTTGGTGTCGTTCCCGGGGACGAAGTTGAAAATATTCCCTGGGATTGAATGACATTGAGCTTCTAATTTTGAAGGTGCATCAGGTATCAGAGCCCTTGAATATTTCTACTGTGCACCTGGCGACTCCATTGTGAAGACTCCACTATGACGAACCTATTGGGTTAGTTGTGGCTTCCAGCGGTAGACACATGCGTTCCCATCCACAGCTGCCTCTGCCCACGCCTGAAGAAAATCCAGAGGTGATTATCAGAAAAGGGAAGCCCTCTCAAGGAGAAATCTCCACTGCAGAACCAGGTATTTATCCACCTCCTTCCGTAAAAACTCCACTTTCTTATTCCCAGCTTCCCAGCCAGTCTTTTTCTGAGGTTTCCCGTTTTCTCAATTTCGGGAGTGTTCCTGCTGAGTTTTCCCCTTCTGGTCCGGCATCAAAAGGAGAGATCCTTGTCACTCCCCCTCCCTCAAAGCTGTACCTCAACACAGACCCCGGACCTCAGAAGGTTTCACCACCCCTCCTTTTGTTACTATTACTGTGCAGAGAGAAGTGTCTACTCATTTAGGTCCCTCAGTTCTCTCTCTGTTTTCTCCGTTGTCCCCTTTTCCTTCAGGAAACTCTTTTCCGACATCCCCTGTTCACACTCCTTCTCCCCCAAGTTCTCCTCCACCTAATATCCCCATGGCAGGAGTAAATCCCCCTATGACTAGAATGGAGGCTATTATAGTCGCTAGGTATGATCCCCTTGTGTTACCTCAGCCCCTCAATGCCCTCCCGGCAGATGGTTACCTCAAGCAACTACCCAAGTTCACGGGTGAGGGGGATGTAATGGCAGATGAACACCTAGAAGCCTTTTACAGTTTCACAGATGATAATTTCATCATGCATGCAGACGTATGGATGAGGATTTTTGTCCATAGCCTCCAAGGCGAAGCTAGAAAATGGTTCAAGGCCCTACCCCCTGGATCTATTGATGGGATCGAAGCTTTAGATAATGCCTTTTTGAGACAATGGGGAGATAAAAAAGATTTCATGTATTATATGACAGATTTTGGATCTTTGAAGAGAAAAGAAGGAGAGTCTGTCTCTGACTTCTCCAAGAGATTCAATAAAATGTATAATAAAATTCCTGCTGAGATAAAGCCCTCAGAAGCCTCAACTAAGATCACTTATGCTAGTGATTTTGATCCTGATTTCTGCCTACTGCTGAGGGAGAGAAGAGCCACTACCTTGGCCCACATGCAGGATGCAACCATGGAGGTAGAATCTAACATATTGGTTGTTGACCGACTCAGGAACGCTGCTGATAGAAACATATCTAAGAAAAGGCCTGAATTCTCCCCATCCAGTTCCTCTCCCATGCTGCATCAGATAGATGAGACAGCTAGAGTACTAAAATCACTTTCTGCCAGGATGGAAAGGTGGGAATTAGAAGGGAAGCCCATGTACAAAAATCCCCAGAATGATGATAATAGAGGTTTCAGGAGACCTGATAACAATGGACCACAGGACTTCCCAAGGGAACAAAGGGGAAAAGACAGAGAGGATCAAAGGATTCAAACCCCTCTCCAAAATAATCTGGTTACTCATGAGGAAGGGGAGGAGATAGACGAATTCGACCCTGAAATTCATTGTGTTGAAGAAGCTCCTCCTTTTCCCCATTTGACTCAGTATGCATATGAAAAATTCCCGATGAACATTCAGATCCATGAGTTAGGAAAGGGAGAAAGGGCCAGTCACACCTCTAACAGATACAATCTCAGGTCAAGAAAGAAAGAAGGAGACTTTGACAGCCAAGACCAACCCCTCATAGCAAATAGGCCTACTAAAATTGCAGCAACCACAACTACAGAAAAGAGAGCCCAGAGTGCTTTGCCAGTAGCCAAAGAACCTGTCACTGAGGTAAGGGAAGCTCCTAAGCCTATTTCCTCCTTTAATTTTGAGCATGAAATTCAAAAGATCAGGATTCCTGTTCCCATCTCTGAGCTAGTTAAAAATGAAGACTTTAAAAGGTCCCTCTCTAAGCTGCTACAATCTGAGTCCCCTCAACCTCCCTCTGACTCAATGAACCTTCAAGATGAGAAGACATCCATCATCCTAGGTCCCATGGTAGAAGACATAGATGAATCATCCCCTCCCTTCTACACCTCCTGGAACATACATGATAAAGTGTTGCATAATTGCCTCATGGATTCAGGAGCTTCCCATAACCTTATGCCCAAGATAGTCATGGAAGAACTGGGACTAGAAGTGACCAAGGCCTATCATGATTTGTACTCTTTTAATTCAAGGAGGGTGGAATGTCTGGGAGTCATCAAAGACCTAGTGGTTTCTTTGTTTCAGCTGCCCATGAAGAGTGTGGTCATGGACATTGTGGTAGCTGATGTTCCCCCCAAGTTTGGCATGCTGTTGTCAAGGTCTTGGATTAAGAGACTTAGAGGAACGTTACAGATGGATCTCACATATGCCACCATTCCAGTTTTTAAAGGGGAACACAGGAGGTTGTACAGAGAAGCCCAACTAGCCTATATTGTCAGTGATGAAGAAAACCCCACTAATCACCCCATCTTTGCACTTGAAACTGATTTAGGGTCTAGTTTGTTGCAGATCGCTGAAACTCCTGAGGTCCCCTTACAGATCAGAAAGCAACCCATTCTTAATCAGGAGATACCTCCTCCAACCACCTATGTCTGGAAGATGTTCTTTGATGGAGCTTCCTCTAGAACAGGCGCAGGGGCTGGAGTAGTTTTCATATCACCCTGTCAAGAGACCATATCTCTGTCATACAAGCTAGAATTTGAAACCACCAACAATGTGGCAGGATATGAAGCTCTTGTTCTGGGTATGAGGGCTGCAAAAGAAAGGGGAATAAAGGAGATGGTTGTGTTTGGAGATGCGGAATTGGTCATCCAACAGGTCAAGAAAGTTTATCAAGCCAAGCATCCTCGGCTTAGAAGCTACATAAATGAGGTATGGGACTTGATTGATAATTTCTTCTCTGCTTTCAACATTGTTTTTGTCCCAAGGGAAGAGAATACCGCAGCCGATTCCCTAGCAATCTCGGCCAGTTTTTTTAGGATCCCCCTGCCACCAAAGATTAATGGTGAGGTCAAAGTAATATATAGGCCATCCATCCCGGACAACATAAAGCATTGGAAGGTATTCGAGGACGATCTTGAAATCGAAAAATTTCTTCAGTCCGTCGATGAGTTTTCTGCATTGCACATTGATCAGGACCCTGATCCCGAAGGTGACCCCCCCTCTGAGGTATTCTTAAATAAATTTGTTAATCACCAGATCATTCAACTACCTAGCAATCACATTCCGAGGGGACTAGTCCCTTTAGAAAGACTGTTCGACAAAAATGATGTGGCAGTAAAGGGTGGTGTTTCAAATGAAGATGTTGACACAGCTGAATGCAACATTGGCACATAGGAAGAACCTAAGTTTGTCAAATTTTCAAGCAGCCTGACCAATGAACATAGGGCGAAATATACTGAGTTATTAAAGGAATTCGCTAATGTGTTTGCATGGGCCTATGAAGACCTCAAGACTTATGACACATCTGTCATTCAGCATAAGATCCCACTGAAAGAAGAGGCTAAGCCATTCAGGCAGAAGCTGAGACAGATAAATCCAATGTTGCTACCAGTCATGGAGAAA
>ML779681.1:1040222-1070908 GCA_009831015.1 Picea engelmannii | reverse complement strand
ATCAAGGGCGCACCTCCTCAATGGTTGCAATCAGAGCGCCCCTATCAACGACGCACAAGGTGATTCCGGACCCCCCCACCTTTCTACCTTTAAGCGAAGGGGGGGGGTCCAAAATCAAGGGTGCACCTCCTCAACGGCTGCGATCAGAGCACCTGGATAAACGGTGTACAGGTGATCCAGACCTCCCTTTCCTCTCTGCAATTAATCAATGTGGGTCCTTCCCCCGTCATGTCATCCTCTTGAGTCGCCTCTCCCCTACTGCCATGTGTTCCCCTCTCTCCACGACACCTGTCCATTCATCCTCGTGGTACACTTTGTCCTTTTTCTCATTTTCACCTGACACCTCATGCCAGGAGTTCTTCATCTCCCAAATCGCCTCTCCTCCTCCTTCAGTCCCGTCACCTTATGACTTCCCCGTCATCTCCCTACATCACTGTGCCTCATCGTAAGAGCGCTTTAGCCTTGCCCCTCAGGCTATGTATGGCCATCTCTGCTCCTTATCCACTCAAGCCCCGTGCTCCATGTCTCCCCTGCCCATCCACCACCCCTCATTATACGCCCCAGCCTTCGTACTGGCCTCCATGTCTATTCATCAGACCGTTCAGCTAATCCAGGTGGCAGGGCGAGGGACCCTCCACGTCTTAAAAGTGCCAAGTTAGCTGGGCCGTTCTCAATCCCAAGGAAGCAATTATTAAAGTAGTTGGTGGTGGTTATACATCATCTCCGCCATAAAGGGAAAGTTCGGCGATGAATTAAAAGCACGTCGATTCGCCCATGGGACTGTCAGGAGTTTGATTGCGTTTTCCATAGGTGCATGAGCATTCAGAGACTACAGGTGCAGATTGTCCGAAGCCATGCAGACGTAATGTTTTTAATGCGACATCTTGATTTTGTTGCTGTGGTTGTTTTGAGTATATGTAGGCGTTTTTGCTAGTTTTTGTATCTATCGATGGTAGAGCGAAGCTCTCGACTGTAAAGTTTTAACAACCATTCTAGTTCTCTGGTTGTGCATCTCTATGTGAGATTTCTTGTTTTATGACAAAAAATTTTCCTACTCCATCTAAGATTTCATCTCATACTAAGGGAGTTTGTGATCAACTGATTCGCATGAATTGTTGCAATTATGTCATGATAAAGGATTTATCGTTGCATCATTGTATTCTCTAGTTTTCTGTGTTTGAATGTAAGAAGATATTGCGTTTGGATGCTTTCTTCCTAGTCTATTGGAAACCTATTGTTTACAACAAACCCTTGCACTCTTCTTATATAAGTCTTCCCCCTACTCACCCTTATTACAACTCATTGTTTGAAGTTTATCTAAGACCTCATTTGCCCATGCATGCCTGGCCTAGTTTCAAAGTTGAAACGATATTGTTCTGAGTTTACTCCCATTTGATCATCCCTTTTATAAATGAAACGTGACATTAAACTGATGGGCTTCGGGCTCTGCTCCTGCTGCAATCCAGGAGTGACTTTCGTCGCCAACACCATGCTGAGTTTATCAATTTGATTGTCATAATAACCAATGCAGTGACTAAATACCAAAACCAACACCATTGTCAACATAATCAACATAGACGAGATAGAAATTGAACACTGTCGACCATACACTAACAACTCATAACAACCAACAGTATACCCGATAGGCCATAACGGTTCCCTCTATCAAAACCCGGGCTTGAGAAATCAAGGGTTTTCTCTATGGACCAACATAGGGAGACTGAAGTCGACCCCCAACATCAGGTTAGAACCTCTGAGACCAAATATGCACATAAAGGGTATACCACCAATGAATTCGTAGATAGAGTGACAATTCTTGTGATAGGAGAGACCATGAACAAAGGAGCAAGCTTCATTTTGGTCCTGTAACAACCCTTAGAACATGCAGGGTATGACCCTCATGGTTTTCCCAATCAAACAACTAACGATACTGAGCTAAAACAAAGCCACGAAAAATAAATATAACCCACTCCACAACCATTAGTAGCATGAACAAATCCATACCCAAGTGAAACAATGCGCAGTGACACAAGGCATTTCAAACCCAGTGAATCCCATAACAACAAATGACTAGGTATGGCGATAAGAAAGCGTGGAGACAACCAACCATTTGGATTGAATAAAAACCCTTCAACCAAGACCAACAAGGATGACAGAGAGTCTTCGTGGCTTCTAACACTCAGAAAGATCAATAACACTCCGAATTCAAACATTATTGCAATGAAAACCACACCAACGATTCATTCCAGAAAAATATCACAAATTTAGAGAGTTGCCAGAATTAAGGAAAGCACAGACCCATACATCCCGAGCCAATATCTATTTCATAACCAGAGTAGATTCATTGATGGATAAAAGACATACCTGTAACCAAAAGGATATTAAAAACACGATCTTGGCCAAGCGGTTCTTCCTCTTCTTGAAAGTCGGGGCCTAACCACAACAAAAAATAGTTCAACAATAGCCAAACTAGGGTGGCGGCCAGTGGAAGGAGTAGGAGTGACGTGCAGTGAATGCATGTCCCCTCCACCCCCACTCATTCAATTCCTTATTACATGCCATCCAACCTCCCATCAAAACATTTAATTAAACCATGAATCAGAATTGACATCCATCACTTGTCAAATGCGCCACTCACATCATATCTTACCATTCCAACTATACAATAATGCATATCAACCATGTTTCATATAATCAATAAATCGCATAGCTATTACTTTTTAGCTAGTATTAACAACTATCATTTTAATTTCAATGCATATAAAGTAGCATATTAGTATAGTATAGTTACTTCCTTTTGCACTTTTTTTTTATTGCTTTTATCTCTTTTCAACTGGTCTTATGTGTTGTTACTAACACATCTCTTGTGTAAGTGTCATAGTAATGAATCTAGGAACATATATCAAGGATAAAAATGGGCCATCATAACATTATATTAGAGCCTAGAGAAATCAAAACAACACACAACATGCCTTATCCATCATTCATTTGTCACAATCGAAACCAACACATAATATGCCTTATTTATCGCCAATAAAATAAAGATTTCATCAATCATGTGAAGCCCTGTAAGAGATTTCGAATAGTAGCATAAACATGAAATAAGAACCAGATATGATCTTCGAATCTACAAGGGGGTCCCACCTACTAGTATTCTTTATCTTGTTAGCTTATAATAATAGGCTTTAGCAATACTTTGTGGGCAAAAACCTCGTTGCAATTTTAATCATCAACAATACTCTTCTAGAAGGTTTAACCATTTTTCTACAACATCTTCATCTATTTTATCTTCAAATATAGGAATATAAAATTGATCTATACCTTGAAGGGGGCGACACCTCCACTTGAAGAAGATGGATCGCCTATTGGCAGTCACTGAAGGATTTGAGAAAAAATGTCCATCATCTCGTTCCTTTGTCGTGAGAGGGAGTCCTCAAGCAATATTTTAAAGGTATATCCTACCCCATCATCTCTCTTTTCTTCCCCCATGGGAAATCATCGGGTTCGTTGAGGTTGATCTTGCAAAGGCTCAATTTGTTCGAGTCCCAACTACTTATACTATGACCTCGTTGGGGACATGCAGAAAGAAACAAATAAAGAGAATAACATTATGATACCACTGATCCCAATTTATGAGTGGAATGAAATGAAACACATATCTATAACATTAAAATAGGTATACAATGAAAAATAACAGAGATACAATGAAACTTAAATTCTATTCAATAAATAAATCTTTTGAAATTGTAAAATGCAGAATGAAACAATCTTGCTCGAATGGTGGTAGCTAATATTTGAGAAGAGATGTGGAGGCTATGTGCATTCACTTGAGAACATCACAGTGAGGCCTCTAGGAATTTTTAGCATTAAGAAGTAATAAAAAAACCATAGACATCCAAAATCCTAACCCTAGTAGATGAAGCACCAAAAGTCACGTGGGCCCTGATGGGGTAATTTGGTACATAGACTTCCCGGGGTCATAACTTTTGCATATGATATTTGTTTTAGGCACACGATATCCCATTGGAAAGGTCTATACAAGAATTGCACATTTTTCCATCACACACTAACTCCATCTATAGTGTGACTGTGGCAAGTAAAAAAAACATTGTTTAGAGCTTCAAAACAACCCTGAAAGTTTAGGACCCGAAAAGCTAGAAAATAATTTCCAAGATGAAAATTGTATGTGAAGTAGTTTGAAGAGGTGGGTGGCCACCTATATCCCCTTGGATTTTGAAAGGATTATTAAATCCAAGGAGAAGAAATATGACTTCAATTTCAAGCTGATGCAAATATTGGATATAATATAAAAGAAAATGGATAAGGAGACAGAGTCAAGTAGGTCAGGAAGTTGTAGGTCTCATTATGAGAAAAGTGTTAGAAAAATAGGTGTGCTTGTTTCAATATAGACAATATATAAATATTTTCACCCAACCATAGGAACAAAGGGAACCTCCTAGCACCTTAACCTTGACAGATAGAATAATTATGGAAGAAAACCCTAAAACGAATAGCCAATCAAGGTAGCGCATCTCTCTCCAAATATAACATACCAAGAAGAAAGTCCAAACCATAACCAAGAAGAAATTCCAACCATAACCAAAGACCAAGTCACCACTACAACAACTACAACTCTCCTCCAGTCATGCACACCTCTTTTCCTTATGCAATTGTGAGAGTGAGTGTGACAAATGAGCTCTAGTGCCCTACTATTTATAGTCCTCCAAGTGACCCAACTCAGACGACTTATACTTCTGGAGGATAATAATTTAATATAAACTATTATATTGAGCCGACTTGTATTTTAAGGTCATTTTCTAAAATTATAGGGTTTCTCTTGCTTCCCAGAATATTCTAGACTCGTCCAAAGGTTACACGTAGAGGTTAATACTTCCCACAACTATCGTAACATCAAGACTCCCTCCTAGCTAGGGAGGTATTAAAGGAAATGGTATTGAGCACAAAACAAACCATTCAACTCGTAGCATCATCACAGCCACACATGATATCTCATGATAAAATCATGAGCAACATCATCATTATCCAACTAGATAGTCTCCATGGAAATCAGGACAGTGCCATCCAATAGAACAAAACTATGTCTATGCATAGTAGTATGCAAATATATCCAGTGGTACAAAAACACTCCTAGTAGCACACTCCTACTAACCAGTGACACATAGTAACTACGAGTGGATCATATCTACCACAATAGCATACAACTATTGTCTAGAGACATATAATCTATACAACAATCATATCATCTCATATCAACCTGCATAAACAATATCATGATACAAGCTGAGTCATTTGGGCCATTATTCCACTCACATCTGTGAGATATGGAAGAGCATCTGCCCTCGGAAAGTTAAACATAAGCCATAGGATATCTGGAATATTCTTCCCAAGCATAGAAGAATAAGTACCCCTGATTTATGAACCTGTACCATTCAACCTAACTGGGCCATTCTTCCTGAACTAATCACAGTGCAACCTGGAGATAATGAGTCTTCCCTAGGGAATGACTGTCCCTTATTGCTAAACCTAGACCATTCAACCTAACTGGGCCATTTTTCTGACACTAATGACAATGCAACCTAGAGAGAAGGAGTCTGCCATAGGGAATGACTGTCTGGAACATTTCCTATGAAAATGACTGTCCTACAAAAACCTCCTATATCGAACCATTCTTCAAAACTGCTCACAACTATGAATTTCGAAAGAATGACTTCCTAAAGAGGTGAACCATTCTTCTTAACCACTTCGCAGAGTGATTGCCAAGGAAAATGATTGTCCTAGAACATTCCCCCACAATGGCCACAAGGGGAATCACTGTCTATGGTACATCAACAATCTATTGGAAATTGTTTTTTACAAAAATGATTGTCCATTCTAGACCACTTTCCGAACTGGAAAATGATTGTCCACTAGAAATCCTAGACCACTTTCCGAACTAGAAAGTGACTACCCAACCTGGACCATTTTCTGAACTGGAAAATGATTGTCCATATATCAATGGGATATCAGTGCTCCCTCCCAACCTGGGGAGTAATCACTTCCCTTTCCAATAGAGAAGGCATCTCCATGAGTCCCATATTTTCCCTTAAGTATGCAAATGTTTTCATCTTGGACAAAGGATTTATGAAAATATTTGCTATCTTCTCATCAATGGAGATATACTGGAGAACCACTTATTCCCTCTGGAATTTATCATGGAGAAAATAATACTTGATATCAATGTGCCTCAACCTATCATGGAACACCGGGTTCTCTAAGAGCTTCACACAGCTCTGGTTATCACAATATATCAAGGTCAAATCCAACACTTAATCAAATAGTCCAGAAACCATCTTACAGATCCACATTACCTCCGTACAAGCATCAAAAGATGCAATATACTCTGCTTCAGTAGTGCTGAGTGAAACATACTTTTGTTTCCTGCTAGCTAATGATATCATGGCAAAGCTCAAACTGAAACATATCCAAGAAGAACTTCCTCTATCATCTACATTCCCTTCCTAATCTAAATCAATAAATCCATGCGGTTGTATCTCACAACTCAAACACCCCATGAAGATATTTCAAGCCATGCTTTGCAATTATTCAATTATCATGGCTAGGTTCCACCTGGAACTATTTTCCAAGAAAAGCAAATATTCGGCTAAGTATTCTCCAAATACATTAACAATTCATTCAATTGTCGATACAAGGATGGGTCTATTGGATCAGACTCTCTCAACTTCTTCATATCTGTCATCATGTGTGTTTTTCCATGGATTTTCAATCCATCATCTCGAGCTTCTGAAGAACCATTTCGATACACTTCCTCAGTTATAGGAAGTTTTCACCACACTTCTGTTGTACATGAGAGAATCTGCACCAAGTTACTTGAATCCATACACAGTATTATTCTATCTGCATACATGGGCATCATTCTGGTATACCTAAAAACCTCGAGGTTTCTCTACATATGCTTCTTATTCAATTACTCTGTTGATAAGAATAGTATTTACATCCATTTGATGTAAACTCCAACCCATGGATATTGCAAGATATATAATGGCTCAGGTAGAGGTATATTTGGTTACTGGAACAAGCTGTCATCATAGTCTTTTTCCTCCTTTTTGGAGAACCCTCTAGTTCTGAATCTTTGCCTTGTATATATCAATTCTTCCATTCATAAGTATTTTTCACAATTTCTCACATACATCTTTCTTCATCACATCTTCCTTCCATTCCTTCTGCTTGAATGCTTCTAGTGGTTTCAAATCATGTTTTTATTCTTATGGTTCTTGATATAATAAATGGTTCAGTTGTAGATTTTCTTTCTTTCTTGGAATCTTCATGTTCTTCCTCATGTTCCTCTTCAATGTTGGAGTCCATGGAATCTTCTATAGATTCTACAGCCTTCCTTCCTGAAGGTTACAATTTCTTCCTTTTGTTTGAGGAACATAAATGTAGATCGACAACCAAGGGTACTCAAGGCTTGTTTTTGAAAAGGACTTCTAGAGTCAGGCTGAACACGTGTTTCTTATCATGGCTGCTGCTTCCATGAAGGGCATGGAAAAGTAATTCATAGTTTTCATGGGTTATTTAATGGATCACATCATTGAGGATTAGTTCCCTCCTAATCCTAGATTCATTGTTGAATGAGTAATATGCATGCTCTTCTTTTGGAATTATGCAATCATCTCCCTCTATTTGAGAGATTCCATGCTTCCGCCTGCATCCTTATGCTTTCTGCAAAGTGTCACAATCTATTCTAGTTTCCTATTGATTACTGACTTCTTTCTGGTCTGACTCCTTCTGGGTTTATTCAAGTTTGATTATGATTGTGGCCCATCTGGTATTTGTTACTTATATACAATTTTAATAGATTCCACAAGGATTGTCACCAAAGGTTGTCAACGTACTTCATCCTTTTCAAATACCTTACTAGTAGTCATTGTAATGGAAATTATTATATTTTTATTCCCACATAGGTAGCTGACCATCTTATCTTCTAAAAAAATATATAGACATGATATGTATAAGAAATATGTAAACATGGTATGTGTAAGGACTATGTTATAGAAGAATATTGTTACCTTGACTAGTAGAAAAAACTTTCTTTGTCCTGCTTGATTTTCTTTGAGGGTTCCTTTTCTTTGGAAATTGTTGCTTCATTTGTTTCCTTCCTTTTATTTAACTAAGGACACTAGTTCCTATAGAGACCATATTTTTGATAGTTGAATCATTGTATTTTTGACATATCCTTTTCTTGATTTGGTTTCTTCCTTGACCCAATCTTGTTCTTATTCCTGAATTTCTTGAACTTTGTTGTGTAGGATTGATCATCATCTTTCTTTTTGGATTTATCTTTTGTGCTAATCCTTGATTCTTCTTGTGTACAACAAGTCCAAAGTTCTTAAAATGTAGGAAAATCAGTTCTTCTATTCATGTTAGGGGAAAATTCATCCCATGTCTTGGGAAGGCCATTAAGAACTATATTTACTAGTTCCTTTTTTGAAATGATTTCCTCAATAGCTTGTAGTTGATCTATTAACTGAGAAATTATTACAAAGTATGATGTTATGTTGTCACCATCATTTATTTTCATGTCACGGAGCTCATTCTTCAGACTCATCACTTGTCCAATATTTCTAACTCAGAACAGGTTAGTTAGGGCATCATACATCTTCTTGGATGAGTCAAGATGATAAATGTAGGGTATCAAATGGTCCTTTATAGAGTCCACTATGATACTCATAAAATTGATGTCATTGTATTTGAACTTCTCCATAATTGCAACGTTTTGCGGTTCCTTCTCTTTTCCCTCTTTAAATTGTGGTTCCATGATCTTTCCTTTCACAATATCCAACACTTTATTCTTGACAAGGATCAGATCAATCCTTGTCTTCCATTCTCTGAAGTTAGAATCCCCTTCTAACTTGTTTTTTGACTTCATAGAGTAATTCATCACTTCTTTGACTTGGTCAACTTTTGACTTTGACTTTGTCAACCTTTGACTTTGACTTTGACCAAAAACTCAAACTTGACGCCATGGCTTCCTGAGAGTACTAGGAGGTGCGCTAGGCTAGGGTGCATTAGGTTATCCAATAATTAGGTCAAGCAATTCACTTAAGGTGCCTCAACACGAGGGTTAGGGTTTCGTTGCTGTAAAAAAACATTGACTGAAACTACAACTGCAACTGAGAAAATCCTCCCAATATACCTTCTAGTGGTTAGACTATTCAAAGATAGTGTGGGTCTATAACCTGTTAGAAAAATAGATGTGCTTGTTTCACTGTAGAAAATATAGCAATATTGTCACCCAAACATAGGCACAAAGAACACCCCCGAGCACCTTAACCTTGAAAGATAGAATTATTATGGAAGAAAACCCTAGAACCAATAGCTAAGTAAGGTAGCATACCTATTCCAAAGATAGCATACCAAGAATAAATTCCAAACCATAACCAACCAAAAAGTCCAACCATAACAAAATACCAAGTCACCATTGTAACAAATGCAACTCTCCTCTAGTCATGCACACCATTTGTCCTTATGCAGTTGTGAGAGTGAGTGTGACAAATGAGCTCTAGCGCCCTCTTATTTATAGTCTTCCAAGTGACCTAAGTGGGACAACTTCTACTTCTGGAGGATAATAATTTAATATAAATTATTAACTTGAGTCGTCTGGTCTTCTAAGGTTATTTCCTAACCTTCTAGTGTTTCTCTTGCTTCCCAGAATATTCTAGACGCATCAAAGGTTACACGTAGAGGTTAATACCTCTCGCAGCTATTGTAATATCAAAAAAAAGGAGAGAAGAAAGAGGTGCTAATATGAAACATCACCATTCACCAAAGCATTCATTTGGGAAAGCGCACAGTGGCTCAAGTTCATCTCCTAACATAAATCATAAGAGAAGGACTGGGGTGGTCGAACTATGAGGATAAATGCATAAGATCAAGCCTCCTTCTTTTGATGGACAGAATAAGAAGGATTAGGATGTCAAAAATTGGTTGTTGGGTATGAGGAAATACTTTGAGCTGCATAATTATTCTGCACAGGTAGAAGGGAGAATTGTCATCTACCAACTTAAAGGAAACAAATCAATGTGGTGGGATTAATTGGTACAGGTGCAACACATTGATGAAAACAAGGTTATTTGGAGGGAGTTTAAGAGGTATTTTGAAAATAAATATTTATCCAAGTGATACTATGATAATAAAATGAAGGATTTATTTGAACTCAAGCTCAGAAGCATGATCATTGACGAATATGAAAGAATGTTTTTATAATTACCAAAATACGTTCCTTTCATCAAGGATGAACAAGTGAAAATTTATAAGTATCTTAGTGGGTTTCCCTTAATTATTAGTGACAATATACACTATGATGATCGAAAAACATTGGAGGAAACTATAAGGCATGTTAAATGTCTCTACGATCATCAAAGGGGAAGACCGAATTTCCAGAAGGCTTGGCAACAAAATATGAAGAGCAACGTGGAAGACAGGAATAAAGGGACTAAGCCACCGTTTTTCATAAATACTACGTAGGGAAAACCAACTCCCAAAGATACTAGAATGATTGAGTCAGTGGAAACCAAACCAAGGTAACCAATGAAGTCTTGGGGTTGTTACTGAAATTATATGTTTAGAGGTTTCCATCAAAGAGGTGAAAAAGTGAGCATTATGCATAGTGTATGGAAATTTGGGACACTTGAAGACATGGGTAGAAGTGTACCTAGAATTTATGTATCCCTGGACAACATGAAATTTGAATTTTAGTCACACATGATTGAGGTGGAAGGTAAGACTAATGAACAAACCATTTCTATTTTAATTGATTCATGAGCTAGTCATAGTTATCCAGATCACAAAATGGTGGAAAGATTCCAATTGCCGAGAATTAAACTTGGAAAATTTTCGTTGGTGCAGTTAGCTATGGGGAAAAAAAGGAAAATTAATGAGATGATCAAGGCATGTCCAATGGAAATGAATTTACTAGAAATAAAATTTAATTTGAACATCATACCGTTGGGCTCATACGATTTCCTCATTGGCATGGATTGGTTGGACCAACATCATTCCCTTCTAGACTGTTATAATAAGGCATTTAGTTTCCTAGATGAGCAAGGAAATTTGATAACAGTTCAAATAATTCCAAGAGTTGTCACTATCAGAGAAATTTTAGCCTTGCAATTGAAGAAAATATACAAGAAATGATGTTAAGTATTTTCAACACACATGGAGGAGACAATCGTGGATAAAGTGCCAAGTGTTGAATACTGCGCAATACTAAAGAAATTTGAAGATGTATTTAAAGAGATATTGGGGTTGCCACTGAAAAGAGATATTGAATTCTCTCTAAATTTGATGACGAGAGAATCTCATGTATCCAAGACTCCTTATAGGATGAGTACACTAGAATTGAAGGAGTTACAGATGCAACTTAAAGAGCTTCTAAAGAAGGGTTATATATGCCTGAGTGTGTCACCTTGGGGTGCACTAGTTTTATTTGTGACAAAGAAATATGGTACGTTGAGACTCTACATTGATTTCATACACTTGAATAAGGTAACAATGAAGAACAAGTATCATTTTCCAAGGATAATGAGTTGTTTGATCAACTAAGGGGCATAAGGATATTTTCCAAGATTGATCTCAGATATGGATATAACCAAGTGAGAACAAAAGAGGAAGAGATCAACAAGACTACCTTTAGAACAAGGTATGGTCATTATGAGTTCATAGTGGTGCCATCTGGGTTATTGAATGGACCGGTTGTCTTCATGTGTTTAATGAATCGATTTTTCATTGTCATAAGTTCATTGTCATATTTTTGGATGACATTCTTATTTACTCAAAGTATGAGGAAGAGAAAAAAAAACACTTGAGGATGGTGTTGTAGCTATTGAGGGAGAATCAACATTATGCAAAGTTGAGGAAGTGTTCATTTTACTAGAGGCAGATTCATTACTTGGGTGATATAGTTCCAAAGGAAGGAATAATTGTGGACCTAGTGAAGATAAAAACCATTGAGGAATGACCAACACGAAGAAATGTCACAAAAATAATTCCTTTATGAGACTAGCAAGGTACTACAAAAGGTTTATTGAAGGATTCTCAAAGATTGTGCATCCAATCACATCCTTGTAGAACAAAGTTCTGCGATTTGATTGGACTCAGGATTGTGCAAGGAGTTTTCATAACGTAAAGAATTTGTTGACAAGTGTGCCAATTTTGAGAATTGTTAATCCAGATGAAGAACTCGTTGTGTAAACGAATGCATGTAATGAAGGAATTAGTGGATTGTTGAGTTAGAATGGGCATGTTGTGTGCTACAAATCAAGAACATTGAAAGAGTATGAAAGGATATTTCTAATGATGATTTAGAATTGGAATCTATAGTGAATGCTTTGAAAATGTGGCAAAATTATCTTATGGGTAAAATATTTGAGTTGAGAACAAACTATTGTGGTCTGAAATATTTGTTTGGAAAACCAAGTTTAAAGGCCAGACAAAACAGGTGGTTATCTTGGATGGTTGTGAGGAATGATTGTTATCTTATCCACCTTTGTTCAATTCTCATAATGACATGAATAAAAAGAGCAATTTCTATTTCTGGGATCTATGCCTAAGCTTTATATTTCATTATGTAACGACCCCAATCGTTACGAGTACAAGTGAAGCAAAATTGCATTTTTTTTTAGGAAGGAAGGAAACGGAAACAACAGTTAAACCACACAACATAACGACAAACACCACACATGTAGATTAGGCAACATACAGTAGTGACTCAACACACTAGCACCTCGAGCAACTGGGTGAAACAAGTGAAAATCAAAGACAGATAAAAACAACTACCTGCCCAACACAACACAAAAATGCCTACAAGCTAAGGGAAAACATCCACAATACCGACACAATGGCCTCGACGACCTGTAAATAGAAACCTAATGGTGCGCAACCCATACGCATTAAGACGTTACAAACCCAACACCAACATCAACTACAACGAATGAACATGCACATCAGGAAGCACATAATCCGGCCAAGTTATCTTTCGCCTCTATCCATGAGGGCACGAAATGATCCCCTCATCAGGAATCATGCCGTCACCAGGTGATAGGTGTGACGGTAACCTTGACACCATACACATCTAGACCAATAAACCAAGAATATTCAATGCACTAGGAGACCGAATTAACTGTCAAAACACAAGATGACTAACCCAAGCATCCAATCGACAAGTCAACAAGATGTGAGGAATCTAGACGACTATGACATTCATACAACACATTAAATTCTTTGCGTAACAAATTCTATTGCAATATACATCACTCTGTGCATATTAAAATAGTTATTAACAATACAAATAACTCATTGTAAAATGTTTTCCCATTTCAATATTGGATGAGGAATTCGTTATCCTTTCAACTAAAACAATTAGGAAAAATGCCTTTTAAAACAGTATAAAACATGTTTTAAAAACTGCAATGCTATGTTCTAATCAGAAACAATAACATGGGACATGTCCTCTAAAACAATATATAAACCCTATCAATCGTTGTCAATATGCTATCATGTGGTGATGAGTAAAGTCGTCGTCGACATACTTATATAGATGTTATTAATAAAATCTCCATTAATAAAATATTCTATCGCTATGCTATCAACATGCTATAAATAAAATCGTTGTCCTTTAAACCACAATCGATTTAACAATTAAATGTAACACTGTCTGTTACATAGGATTAACAATATAAATAATTTAGCAAGGGTTATATATATATATATATATATATATATTGCAGTGAACAATAATGGTAAATCACAGTCCAATCGCTACAAGATATTACCATCAGTCAATCATTAATACCAAGGGAGATCGTTGTCATACATAACATAACACATACCACAATTGTTGTCATTACACAACATCCAACAAATAGCTATCATAGGTTAAAAATGTATATATGAAATTGGATTTAATCACTATTTCAAAAATATTAATTAATAATTAAAGAAATTTAAAGGAGATTAATTAATAATTATATATATATATATATATATATATATATATATGACTTATTGATTCTCTTCAAAACTAATCTTCAGGAATTCTCAGCCTATCAACAAGCATCCATAAATCTGGGTTTATCTCTGTTCTAGAGCTCGACTAAATTGGTGGGAGTTTATGACCATTAGTCCGCGTTTGATTTTTCACATTCTTTACCGGAGAATCTAGTGTTTGGATCTAGTTTAACCAGAGTAAATTAAATGAAAAGAAAAGAGATCGGCTCAACACACAACTAAAGGGATTATCACATGGTCATGGTTTCGAATCCTAACATGCATTTCATATGATGATGTGGACAATGAATGCCATGTAGGATTATGGTTGTTGTTGATCATATATAATCGCAGTCTGACACATGCTACACGTAGTCCAAAAATGCAGTCAACGATTTCTAACACGTCTTTTGATTACGCTAATGCTAGCTATCATATATAAGTTGTGGTTGTTGTTAAAGGCAGGATATCGCAGAGTTTGAAATGATAATGACTTCACTGTCAAACCTACATGATCACTGTCAAAATATTAAAAATTATTGTCTACAAAACTATCAAGCAATGTATCGATATCAACTAAAAGTTCGCAGAGTCAAAGTATGTGATAAATGATGAGTTAAAAAATGGTAACCGCTGAGTTAAAAACATGATAATTGCACAGTGAAAATTTGGGCGAAATTTGTTGTGTAGAAGGATGAAATTGTTGCCATTTACACAGTAAATACGCCCCCCACTTACACAGTAGAAACATCATCAATGCACAACAAATTCATTGCCATTTACATAGTAAATACTCCCCCACTTACACAGTAGAAACATCATCATTTGCAAAGAAAAATCCCTGCCATTTACACAGTAAATACGCCCCCCCCCCACTTACACAGTAAATATGCAGGAATTCAAGTATAATTTTCGTTGTTATTCAAGGCATATATTTACCGTTATTCAAGTGTAAAAATGCAGGCATTCAAGGTAAAATTTTCGTTGTTATTCAAGGCATAACTTTACTATCTTTCAAGTGTAAAAACGTAGGAAATATATAAATCAAAATGATGTCATTCGCATATTGATAATGCTGATATTTTAACAATCAAGAGCTGAGAAATGTCATTCAAATCGCAGAGAATAAAATGCCATCCAAAAACGCAGAGGTGATATTAAAAACAAAGAGTGTATTAAGTTGTTCACGGAGAGAAATGATAAAAAACATGTATATATACTCAATCACAAGAAGGCGCAAAGACAATCATTCAACCATGAATCAATGAAACACAGAGATAAGGGGTAGACAGCTGGGCATAAATTATTCTTCGCTCATCATCCATGCACATAAAAGCAGGGCATTATAATCTATAGGTCTATAAACACTAAAGTGACAACCGTCGATTCGGCTCCTGGATTACTTCTCATGCATGGATTGATGACCTAGGGATAAGGGTGGAAGATAAAGCACAATCTCTTCATAAAAAACAATAAAACCCACATAGATAAGTTATTGAAATCATAGGTCGGGTTCGGCAAGGGAAATCCATTCAGAAAACAAAAAGCAAGGGGATTACAATACCATAGGAAAGAAGGTGTGAGAAAGCGCATGGAAATGAAATCTTAAACCAAGCACAGAGAAATAACATGAGTAAATTTAACTTCATTTCAAGTAACAATTAAACCAGCTTACCTTAGCCAACGCGATTGCTCAGTAGTTTCTGTCCCGTGTGCGCTCCATCCAACCTCCGCTTGTCGACTAATGTTGCCTCATTGATACCTCCCAGCCAAATCTAGGGGTAATATTCTTCCCCCTGAGCCCCCCGATCCACAAAGGGGCCACACACAATATACCAGAAAACAACTAGCACCCAACTCACCTTGCAAGGTCGAGCTACCACTCGTTACCTGACATGGGTATCCCAACTCCCACAAGATAAGTTTAGTCAAGATAAAAATTTAGCAGCGTAACATTATGCATAAAGATCCCATCCATACTCCTCCTCCTCCATCCTTTTTATAGAGTTTTTAAGTGATTTCTTTTCCAAATTCTCATTTAATTTCTTTTTCATTAATTTAATCAGAAAAAACCTCCCCCGTACACATGTCACCCACCCCCCTAGTTGCACCAGAAAATTAATTTCATTAATTATTCAATTATTCCTATTTCCCTAAACCACCTAAAATCATTCCTATAAACACTCCTTGGTGTCCCAATATTCCCTTACACATCTTAAATGACTTACGCCTTTACTAAATTCCTAGTTGAGTTCATAATTAGGAAGTTCTTAAAGGCAAGATTCCTTACTAAGTTAGACATTCAACTTTTTCCTTACGTTTCCCTTTTTCTTTATGTTTCCCCTTTTTCCTTTAGGTTCGTATTTATTTTAAGTTTCCCTCTTTTCCCTTTTTAACTAAAACTCAAATTAGCAAGTGTAGAAAAACAACCATTTACCCCTTTTTCTTTTTAATTAAAAATTAAATTAGCATATCTAGATAAAACAATCATTTCCCTTTTAAAATTTTAATCCCCCGTTGTAATTTGATTTTAATAATTTAATTTAATTTCTTACCTCTTTCTTGTTACATGTTTAATTATGATTATTATTATTTTGACCACATGTGTTACTTAGACCTAGATTTTAATTTCACTAGGATGGGAGACATTTTTATTAGGGAAATTGTTTTTAAATCTTACTTATCACATCATTCATTTTAAGGCCAACTAGGTTTATTCACTTATCCGTTGAAATCGTGACGTTCCCTTTAGGACGTACTAGGTGCTTCAAGGGTGCCACTTGCCTTTTTTTGTTTTTCTTGCGCGACGTGCCCTTCAGGATGCACTACGTGCTCCAAGGGTGCCACTCACCTCTTTCTGTTTTCCTTGCGCGACGATCCCTTCAGGACGCACTATGTTCTCCTAGGGTGCCAATCACCTCTTGACTGACTTGGTAGACATCAAAAACCCCTGGAGTCAATACTCCGCCAGGTGATCTTGTGGGAGACTAAGGGACTCTAAGGAATAAGGCCCCTGCCTTATTGTGCACCCCTTAGAATCATCTTGAGTGACTGTCACAGTCTTCCCTAATGACATTGTGGGTCTTCTCGAATTAGGTAATTGTTAACCTATAGTTCAAGCCATGACGAGACTGCTAGTAGGTTTTGGCAGAGATGTTTTCCACACTTCTCCCTCAAACTCTCTGGTTGTCATGTGTGACCCCTCTACTCCCCATGTGAGTATGATCAACAAGCTATCGTCAGCCTGCATCATCAATGAATCATGTCAGGAATAATAATAAATCATCATAACATCTAATCAGATGTACATATGTCATATAAAAAATAATCAAACCCCAATAGTCCATTCCCTGACTCGATCCAGAGTCCAAGGCGTTTCATCGATGCCTATGCATCCTCGAGGTTCAAAGCCCTGCACACTCAGGAGAACCCAGTCAATAACACCTGTCTATGCAAATACACAAAATAACATATCATCATATCCATAATTCCGCATAATCATAATCAAACATCCAATAGTATAATAATCTGGATCACTTGCAATCAAGTGTCCTAAAATAATACGTTTGCCGAGTGCGCATAAGAGAAAGATGTTACATACACCCCCTCTTGGTCTAAACTTCGTCTCGAATTTTCATAGTATATAAGTGTCGAAATAAATTGTATCACAGTATCATAAGTATATCTAACAAACAAAAATGGAAATTGTTGTCGCATGTCATATGCGTCCTTCTAGGTCGCCAAGTGTGGACTATAGTTGTCCCACTCAACCTTGACCTGATCTACTATTCGACATCATAGATGTCGAATGAAATGGTTGAGGATGCGGATTGGCTCATCCGTGAGTGCACCCTCATCTGATACCTATAAGGTACTCACGTCAAACATGTGTAGGATCACTAACATAATGTCTCAAATAGAGACATGAAAGACATTGTGCATACGCCACAAGGATCGGGAAAAGATAGTCAATAGGCCACAAACCTCTCTTTTCCACAATTTTTAAAGGTCCCATGAATCTAGGAGAGAGTTTAGCACCCTTTCCAAACTTTATCGAACTCTTATGTCGTTTCATCTGCAAGAAGACTCGAGCACCAACTTCGTAATTACGGTTGTCACGGTGCGCATCAACATAAATCTTTTGTCGATCTTGCGCTTCTTTGATCCTTTGTCTTATTGTTTGCATTTTATCTTCCATTTCCTGGATCGCTTCTGATCCCACTAGGACCCTATCCTCAATATGATCCCAACTCAAAGGCATTTGACACAATCACCCATAATGAAACTCGAAAAGTGCCATCTTAATGGTGCTTTGGAAACTGTTGTTATATACGAATTCTACCAGTGTAAAAATTTATTCCCAACACAAAAATTTATGTGCACATGTCTTCCAAGATTTGGTTTGTTCGTTCAGTTTTCCCATCTGTCTCTGGGTGATACGCAGTACTAAAGTCAAGTTGGGTTCCCAAGGCCTCTTGGAAGCTAGTCCAAAATAGTCCCGTAAACACCGATCCTTGATCGAATATAATCCTATTAGGAATGCCATATAGCCTCACAATCTCACTGATGAAAAATCTAGCTATGTCAGGTACCTGCTACGTCGTATGCACAGGAATAAAATAAGCACTCTTTGTCAGAGTGTCAACTACCACAAAAATCGAGTCGTGTCTCCTTTCCCTTAGTGGAAATCCAACAATGAAATCCATCGAAATGATCTCCCATTTCGATTCCAGAATAACGTGTGGCTGTAGTAATCCTGCTAAATGTCTATGTTCAACCTTCACCTGCTCACATTCTAGACATCTAGCCATGTAGTTGACTATGTATGCCTTCATTCCTTTCCAAAAGAATAAGGGTTTAAGGTCTACCCTCATCTTCATGACTCCCGGGTCAACCATGTACACTACTCTATGAGCCTCATTTAGGATAAAGCTCCTCAACTCGTCGTTTGGTGGTACTTAAATTTGATTTTTAAATATCAATAATCCATCATCGTCCAACGTAAATCCTTCAAATATTGGTACCATCATGGTGCTTTGTCCAATAAAATCCTTGACCTCTTTGTACCAGTCATCGTCGCGCTGTAAGGTTAGAATATTTTCATGTAGATTCGTCTGAAGAGGCAACACTGAAAAGATGTGTGGTCTCTGACTCAATGCATCTACCACTCAGTTCATTGTTCCTTTTATGTAAGTAATATCGAAATAGTACTCGCTAAGCAATTCCGACCAATGTCATTGTCGCGCATTCAAGTTGCTTTGCGTAAAGATGAGTTGTAGTCCACAGTGGTCCGTTTAGTTCAAATTTCCATACAATAAGGTAGTGCCTCCAAATTATTGAGGCATAAACAATGGCTAACAACTCCAAATCGTGCGTCGCATAGTTCTGCTCATTCCTTCTCAACTTTCTCGAGATGTAAGCGAGCATTCGATCATCTTGCATCAAGACTCCGTCTAAGCCTTTTTTGGATGCGTCAGTGTATACCAAGAAGTTCACATCCCTGTCAGGGACCTTTACTATCGGTGCCATTGTTAATATCTCTTTGAGCCTCCGAAATGCCTTCGTGCATTTCTTGGTCCAAACAAGATTCTTGTTCTTCTTCTGCAATTCTGTGATAAGATTTGCTATCTTCGAAAATCCCTCGACGAACCATCGATCGTAACCTGCTAAACCCATGAAGCTACACACTTCTAGGACATTCGTCAGCGCAGGCCATTCCATAATAGCCTCGACCTTTGCTGGATCCACAACGATACCTTCGTCGGAGATGAAATGCCCTAAGTAGTGAATCTTTGATTGATAAAATGAACATTTAAACAATTTCCCATACAATTGGTTCTCTCGTAGACACTTTAGTACCAAGTGAAAGTTCTCATCATGCTCCTCCATTGTCTGAGAGTAAATCAAAATATCATCAATGAATACACAAACTTGTCCAAGTACTTGTGAAACACCTCATTCATCAAACTCATAAATACCCCTGGGGAATTTGTCAGTCCAAACGATAAAACAGTAAAATCGTAATGTCCAAACCTCATCTTAAGGGAGGTATTAGGGACGTCATCCTCCTTGATCTATAGATGGTGATACCCTGATCTCAAGTCGATCTTTGAAAACACCATTGTGACTTTCATCTGATCAAACATATCATCAATCCTTGGAAATGGATACTGATTCTTGATCGTTGCCTTCTTCAATTGATGATAGTCAATGCAGAGTCTCCATGACCCATCCGTCTTCTGTATGAAGATAACTGACACACCCCATGGTGACACACTTTGATGTATATAAGTCTTAGGTCTAACATCTCCTTTAGTTGCATTTTCAATTCCTGTAACTCCGGAGTCGACATCTGATAAGGCGTTATTGCGATTGGTTCAGTCCCCGGTTTTAGTTTTATGGTAAATTTCAATTACCTCTCCAGAGGCATCCTAGGTAACTCCTAGGGAATAAATACGTAAACTCTCTCACCACCAGAAGGTGTTCTAGACCTTCCTATATTCCCTTCTCGTTTAACGCATAGATCACATAAATCTTACATCCCTTGTGCATCCTCTTCTGTAGCTGTAAGGAAGAGATGAACCTCAGGGAAACTCCCTAGTTCCAACCTACAATCACGCGTCTCTGTCCCTCATCATTGACCAATCTCAATTGTTTCATCTTATAGTTGAGTATTACCTCATGTGATTCCAACTAGTACATACCAATCAAAACATTACACGATCCTAATATCGCAATGTATAGGTTGGCCCTAGTGACAAAAATATCCCAGGTTAAGGCTACAACCCATAACCTTCGGTAGCATCTTGATCTATCAAAATTCTAAGGGTCTGTTTAGCGATGGTACCTGATGTCTCGAGAACAATTGATTGGTGCTCTGCCTAGTGGTTATTCACCGCTGCAAGAATCCGATGGGCCTTGCTCAATCTCCCATGGTAGTGGGTCTAGCTGATCCAGATGATCTAGTCCTCTCCACTGTGCCGTCGCGCTCAAAATGTGGCTCCCAAAATTCCAACACACTTTCTTTGGTCCAGTATTCCCAGCACCTGAAGTAGAAGCTGAATCCTAACACTAAGGCCAAACATGAAATTGTTGACCTTAACTTCTCTGTAATTTGGTGCGGAGCATACCGAAACAAATCCAAAAATGGGCTTCATCCTCGGGCATCGTAAAACCAGCCTGTCGCAAGGCATTGAACTTGTTGAGATGACGCTCAGTGAATTCCTCCAATAGAATACACTCTCATAACCATTCCTCGAACAGTTCCCATGACATGTCTTCAACAACCATGTTGAATTGTGGCAGGAGTGTCTTCCACCATAGAAGAGTGCTCCCCATCAACTGATAGATCACCATGCATACCTTCATGTTGGAGGTATAGTCACGAAGCACAAAGCACACCACCATATTCTCCAACCATGCCTTGGCGGCTACATCATCCGGGGCACCAAAGGACTTGGGAATTTGACCTTCTCGAGTTCATGGTGAATACTAACGATACTGGATGGGAATGTTGTGGACCCTCAGGGGTATAGGCACCCTGGCCTCATCCCAATATAGATGGTGAATCAAGGCCTCTGGAAATCTCTGGAAGTACCTTGTCAGACCATCATCATCCCTTACAACAATCAAATCCATCCCAAGGACTTGTTCTTTGCATTGGGGGTAGACTCCGAGGGTGCAGGAACTTCTAGAGGCATCACACCTCCTTCCACGACACCACGTTGTAAATCTCCATGGCGTCCTCTAATCGAGCTCACTGCATGGACACAATTTAATTTTTAATTAGCACTAGGTTATTACTCAAGGGTTTACTGCATTGGAAATCATGTCGATCCAGAGTCCAAGGGTTGAACCCACTCTGATACCATATGTAATGACCCCAATCGTTACGACTACAAGTGAAGAAAAAGTGAATTCTTTTTTTTTTTTTAGGCAAGAAGGAAACGACAACAACAGTTAAACCACACAACTCGACAACAAACACCACACATGAAGATCAGGCAATAGAGAACAATGACTCAACATACTAGCACCTCAAGCAACTGGGCGAAACATGAAAAAATCAAAGATAGATAGAAACAACCACCCTCCCGACATAACACGACAATGCCTACAAGATAAGGGACAACATCCACAATCCTGACACAATGGCCTCGACGACTAGTAACTAGAAACCTCATGGCACGCAACCAATACGCATTAAGGTGTTACAAACCCAACACCAACATCAACTACAACAAACAAATGTCCACATCAGGAAGCACAGACTCCGACCAAGTTATCTTTCTCTTCTATCCATGAGGGCACGCAATGATCCCCTCATCAAGAATCATGTCGTCACCAGGTGATAGGCATGATGGTAACCTTGACGCCATACACATCTAGACCAATAACCCAAGAATATTCAACACACTAGGAGACTGAATTAACTGTCGAAACACAAGAAGACTAACCCAAGCACCCAATCGACAAGTCAACAAGATACGAGGAATCAGGATGACTATGAAATTCATACAACACATTAAATTCTTTGTGTAACAAATTCTATTGCAATATACACCACTCTGTGCATATTAAAATAGTTGTTATCAATATAAATAGTTCATTGTAAAATGTTTTCCCATTTCAATATTGAATGAGTAATTTCCTAGGGAGGAATTCGCTCTCCTTTCAACTAAAACAATTAGGAAACATGACTTTTAAAACAATATAAAACATGTTTTTAAAACTGCAATGCTATCTTCTAATCAGAAACAATAATATGGGACATGTCATCTAAAACAATATATAAACGTTATCAATCATTTTCAATATGATATCATGTGGCGATGGGTAAAGTCATCGCCAACATACTTATCTAGATGCTATTAATAAAATCTCCATTACTAAAATATGTTATTGCTATGCTATCGCTATGATATCAACATGATATAAATAAAATCGTTGTCCTTTAAACCACAATCAATTTAGCAATTAAATGTAACATTGTCTTTTACATAGGATTAACAATATAAATAATTTAGCAAGGGTTAAATATATATCTTGCAGTCAACAATAATGATAAATCACTGTCCAATCGCTACAGGATATCGTCGTCAGTCAATCATTAATACCAAGGGAGATCGTTGTTGTACACAGTATAACACATACCACAATCGCTTTCATTACACACAACATCCAGAAAATCGCTAGCATAGGTTAAAAATTTATATATGAAATTGGATTTAATCACTATTTAAAAAATATTAATTAATAATTAAAGAAATTTAAAGGAGATTAATTAATAATTATATATATATATATATATATATATATATATATATATATATATATATATATATATGACTTATTGACTCTCTTCGAAACTAATCTTCAGGCATTCTCATCCTATCAACAGGAATCCATGAATCCAGGCTTATCGTTGTTCTAGAGCCCGACTAGATTGGTGGGATTTTATGACCATTAGTCCACGTTTGATTCTGCACATTCTTTACCGGAGAATCCAGTGTTTGGATCGAGTTTCGCCAGAGTAAATTAAACGAAAAGAAAATATCTTGGATTAACACCCAACTAAAGGGACTATCACATGGTCGTGGTTTCGAATCCTAACATGCATTTCATATGATGATGTGGACAATGAATGCGTTGTAGGCTTATGGTTGTTGCTAATTGTATATAATTGTAGTCTAACACATGCTACACACAGTCCAAAAATGAAGTCAATGATTTCTAACACGTTGTCTTTTGATTACGCTAACACTATCTATCAGATATAAGTTGTGGTTGTTGTTAAAGGTAAGATATTGTAGAGATTGAAATGATAATCACTTTGTTGTCAAACCTACAGGATCACTATCAAAATATTAAAAATCGTTGTCTACAAAACTATCAAGCAATGTATAGATATCCACTAAAAGTTCGTAGAGTCAAAGTATGTGATAAATGCTAAGTTAAATAATGTTAACTGCTGAGTTAAAAACATGATAATTGCGAAGTAAAAATCTGGGTGAAATTTGTTGTGTAGAAGGATGAAATTGCTTCCATTTCCATAGTAAATATGCCCCCCACTTACACAATAGAAACACCATCAATGCACAACAAATTCACTACCATTTACACAGTAAATACACCCCCCAGTTACACAGTAGAAACACCACCATTTGCACAGCAAAAGCGCTACCATTTACATAGTAAATATGCCCCCCCCACTTACACAATAAATACGCAGGCATTCAAGTATAAGTTTCATTATTATTCAAGGCATATATTTATTGTTATTCAAGTGTAAAAATGCAGGCATTCAAGGTAAAATGTTCACTGGTATTCAAGGCATAACTTTATTGTCTTTCAAGTGTAAAAACACAGGCAATATATAAATCAAAACGCTTCCATTCACATATTAATAATGCTGAGATTTTAACAATCAAGAGTTGGGAACTATCATTAATATCACAAATAATAAAATGCCATATAAAAATGCAAAGGTGATATTAAAAACGTAGAGAGTATTAAGTTGTTCGTAGAGAGAAATGATAAACAACACATAGAGACACTCAATCACAAGAAGGTGCAAATACAATCATTCGACCATGAATCAATCAAACACAGAGATAAGTAAGGAGTAGACAGATGGGCATAAATTATCCTTTGCTCATCATCCATGCACAGAAAAAAAGGGCATTAGAATATATAGGTCTATAAACACCAAAGTGACAACCGTCGATTCGGCTCCTAGCCAACTGCTCAACCATGGACTGATAACCTAGGGATAAGAGCGGAAGATAAAACACAATCTCTTCATAAAAATCAATAAAAGCTACACAGATAAGTTATTGAAATTAGAGGTTGGGTTTGGCAAGGGAAATCCATTCAGAAAACAACAAGCAAGGGAATTACAATACCGTAGGAAAGCATGTGCGAGACAACACATGGAAATGAAATATTAAATTGAACATAGAGAAATAACATGAGTTGATTTAATTTCATTGCAAGTAACAATTAAACCGGCATACCTTAGCCAACGTGACTTCTCATTAGTTTTTGTCCCTCACGCGCTCCATCTAGCCTTCTCTTGCCAACTGATGTGCCCTCACTGGTACTTCCCAGCCAACGCTAGGGGTACTCTTCTTCCCCCTTAGCCCCCCGAGCCACAAAGGGGCCACACACACTATACCAGAGAATAGCTAGTACTCAGCTTTCCTCGCAAGGTCGATCTACCACTCGTTACTCGAGTTGGCTATTCCAACTCCCACAAGATAAGTTCAATCAAGAAAAAACTTCAGCAGCATAATGTTATGCATAAATATCCCATACATCTCCTCCTCCATAATTTTTATAGAGTTTTTAAGTGATTTCTTTACCAAATTCTCATTTATTTTTTTTTCATTAATTTAATCAGAAAAACCTCCCATGTACACATGTCACCCATCCCCCTAGTTGCACCAGAAAATTAATTTCATTAATTATTTAATTATTCCTATTTTCCTCACCCACCTAAAAACATTCCTAAAAAGGCTCCTTGGTGTCCCAATATTCCCTTACACATCTTAAATGACTTATGCCTATACTAAATTCCTAGTTGAGTTCATAATTAGAAAGTTCTTAAAGGCAATATTCCTTACTAAGTTAGACATTCAGTTTTTTCCTTACGTTTCCCTTTTTCTTTATGTTTCCCCTTTTTCATTTAATTTCCTATTTATTTTAAGTTTCCCTCTTTTCCCTTTTTAACTAAAACTCAAATTAGAAAGTGTATAAGAACAACCATTTACCCCTTTTTCTTTTTAATTAAAAATTAAATTAGCATGTGTAGATAAAACAATCATTTCCCTTTTAAAATTTTAATCCACCATTGTAATTTGATTTTAATAATTTAATTGAATTTCTTACCCCCTTCTTGTTACATTTTTAATTATGATTATTATTTTTTTGACTACATGTGTTACTTAGACCTAGATTTTAATTTCACTAGGCTGGGCGACATTTTTATTAGGGAAATTGTTTTTAAATATTACTTATCACATCATTCATTTTAAAGCTGACTTGGTTTATTCACTTACCTGTTGAAATCACGATGTGCTCTTCAGGACGCAGTAGTATCTCCAAGGGTGACACTCGCCTTTTTTCTGTTTTCCTTGCTCAACGTGCCCTTCAGGATGCACTACATGATCCAAGGGTACCACTCGTCTCTTTTCATTTTCCTTGCGCAATGTGCCCTTCAGGACGCACTACGTGCTCCAAGGGTGCCACTCACCTCTTGACTGACTTGGTAGAATTCAAAAACCACTGGAGTCAATGCTCTGCCAGGTGATCTTATGGGAGACTAAGGGCCTCTAAGGAATAACGTCGCTGCCTTATTGCGCACCCTTTAGAATCATCGTGAGCGAATGTCGCAGTCTACCTTCACGACATAGTGGATCTTCTCGAACTCGGTAATCATTAACCTAAAGTTTGAGCCACGACGAGAGTGATAGTAGGTTGTGGCATGGCTATTTTCCAAACCCCTCCCTCAAAGTCTCGAGTTGTCATGTGTGACCCCTCTACTCCACATGTGATTCTGGTCGGCAAGATATCATCAACCTACATCATCAGCGAATCATGTCAGCAATAATAATCAATCATCATAACATGTAATCATATGTACATATGTCATATCAACAACAATAAAATCGCAATAGTCCACTCCCTGACTCGATCTAGAGTCCAAGGGGTTTCATCGATGCCTTTGCATCCTAGAGGTCCAAAGTCCTACACACTCAGGAGAACCCAGTCAATAACACCTATTTATGTAAATACACAAAATAACATATCATCATATCCATAATGCCTCATAATCATAATCAAACTCTCAATAGTATAATAATCTAGATCACTTGCAAGCAAGTGTCCTCAAAGAATAAGTTCGCTCAGTGTGCGCAAGAGCGAGATGTTACATGGTTAGAGATCCTTAGTGAGTATGACTTCGACATAAAGCATATTAGAGGAAAAGAGAACAAGGTGGTTGACAAACTTACTAGGAGGATGCATGAGACACATGTTACAACCATTAGCATGTAACAAAAATATTTGTGCGACAAAATTTTGGAAGTTTCCAAATCAGATCTGCGCTACGTGGACATAAAGGTGAACTTACAACAAGGTATGTTGAAATAGAATTTGGAGGGTTATGAGCTAAGAAAGGATGGGAGTTGGAGAAAGTTAATTTGGATATTATTGAGAATCATGCAATAATGGATCATGCAACATTTTGGCTAAGAAGAAACGTGCATGTGTAAATCAACATGAGCATGTTCTGGAGTCAGAACACAAAAGGTAGAAAGTAGTTAGGATTTCAGGACATTTTTTGCATATTGTAACGGGCTTATCCATTTTGCAAAACTATAAATTGTAATGGATTTTTTGGTAAAAGCAGTTATTTGGGTTGATGAGTGATGAGTTAGTCTAGTTTTGGGAGAAATATTAAGAAATATTTTTTAGGTATGACTGAGGTTTTCAGGGGCTAGGCTTGCACTACAGCAAAATGATTGAGACAAGTTTGGGGTAATGTTAACTAATATATATTATTATAAGGGTAGTGAAAAACTATGCAGAGATTGAAATAAATAAAAGAAGAATCCAACCATTGTGGACATATCCCAGTTTAGGGTGAACCATGTTAAAACCTTTTGTCGTGATATGTTTTTTTTGCGTGTTATGTTTTTGATGGATATGATGTTTATTGTTACTAGGCAATGATGATAAATGCTTAAGTATTTTGAATATGTCACTGTTATATGTTGTTATGGTCTTGTGCACTTAATTTGTTGATGAATGAATGAATTTTAAGTGGATTAATGTCGCACACAGGATATGCTGAATGAATATTAAAGGTTAAGTAATAGAAACTATGCACACAATAGATGAATAGATAATGCATAGTATGAAGATGTTACTCCCCTCCATTGCAAAAACTTGGTTCTTGTAGCGCCTCTAGATGCCTCTAGTGAGAATTTATTTGCTTACAGGTGATGGAAAAATGGCCAGTGTCTAAGGGTTTTGTTGGTTTATTAATGATTAATCCTAGGTCAGCCCACTATGTGCCAACAAATGGTTTTTTGTTATGACCGAGATTTGTAACTGAGGGGAATGTTTTGGTGGTCGAATATGAAATAGATCACATAAAAAATAGTTACCAACTTAATGAGAATTGTGACCTCAAAATGAGAACTCTAGCCCTTAAAACCCATACTTTTGCATAAAAAACATGAAAAACAACCCCCAAATAAAAAAGTGGTGTTACCAGTAGCACCATTTTTTGTAAACGGGTCAAAATTACAACTTTTTTCAAGCATGGGCTTAAAGGATCAAATGTCTTCTCAAACAAACTTTAAAATCAACCCCCAAACCAAAAAGTTAAAATTACAACTTTTTTCAAACATGGGCTTAAATGATAAAATGGTTCCTAAAAAAAAATCTAAAATCAACCCCCAAATCAAAACACGATGCTATCGATAGAACTAATTTTTCTGATTGAGTCAAAATTACAACTTTTTTCAAGCATGGTCTTAAAACATAAAATAGCTGCTTAGAAAAACCTTAAAATCAACACATAAATAAAAACATGACGCTATCTAAAGAAAAATGTTTTATCTAAACGTTAAAATTACAGCTAAATGCGACCTAATTCAAAATGTAGCCTTGACAACAAATCCCTACATATATAAAAAACCCAAAATTGAATCCTAAATGGTCACTTGAAAATTTATTTACAATTTTTTTTTCTTAAATTTACATTAAAAAATAAATAAAGAGAAAAGATAAAATCTTCACAAATATATATTTTTTAATGAACACAAAAATACATTTAAAAAAATATATTCAAAATCTAAATTAAAAAAAACAATTTAAATTTTGATTAGAAAACAATAATTTAAGACAAAAATGAGTTTTTTTTTTTTTAAAGAACAAAAAATGCCTTAAAAAAATGAGAAAAAAAAACTCAAAAAAATAAAAAAATAAAACAAAGTTCATTAAAATATTAAAAATAAAACATCTAAAATACAACATATTTGACTAAACTAAATTAAAACACCTTAAAAACATAATTTGTTTTCATAAATATATATAAAAGAATCAAATTTATATAAAACATATATTACATATGTTTTATGTATATAAAACATATATTACATAAAATATATGTTTTATATAATAAAACAAATATTACATATGTTTTATGTATATAAAACATATATTACATAAAGTATATGTTTTATATAATAAAACAAATCTTACATATGTTTTCTATATATAAAACATATGTAATATAAAACATATATATGTTTTGATGATGATGATGATGATGATGATAAATGTCCACTAAGACCTAATTGGTCTATCTGACCTTAAGAGGGTAAGTGATTACTTGCAATTCTTTAGAATTTTATTTCTGTGCTCGAAAAGCATTAAGAGAAGCCTTCCAAGATCACCATACTTTTGTTGAGTTAAGAGGTTAGGAAGGTTGGTAGTGTGATCAATATTTTGAAAGTCAGATCTAATATGGGTATAGGCTGGACAATCTAAGAGAAAGTTCTTTTCATCTTCAGCCTTCTTAGTGTCACAAAGGTGACACACTCTTTCATCCCATGGCGTTTTAGGAATTGACCAACGCCCAGTTTCACTATGGAGCTCGTGAGAATTTGTTCTTATCTTAGCAATGCTTATTTTTTTCTTTACACTTGGCAAAACAGGTAAATAATTTTGATCTTCTAGAGTAGAGTTGATCTTCTAGATTAGAATAACAGGTGTAACAAGATTCTCAAAGAGGAGTTTCTTCTTATCCCAACTCCAAAGTTCAACTGATTTACATTTGTTTTCAAGCCCATAATAAGCTTTCCATCCCCCAATAATCATTTTCTCAAGGCTATAATTCCAATTAAGCTTGTGGTGAATATCAATTCCAAGATATTTGTATGAAGTCACTTCCTCCAAGTTGTTGTTGTCATATACCAAGGTATCATAAGGAATCTTATTGGATTTAATAATCATGACCTTAGTCTTATCAGTATTAATAGTCATACCCATATTGGAGCAAAAATCCTTGAGGATTCTTAGTTGGTTTTCAAGATCATGGGGACTCTTTTCCATAAGAACGATATCATCGGCATAAAGAAGAAGACTGATGACTATACCAGTGAGAGTAGGGTCGACACAACCTACTTTTTCCAAGCATTCTTCTAATTTATCAATGTATATGCCAAAAAGGGTAGGGGACAAGGGACAACCTTGTTTGACTCCGATATTGTAGTTAATCTCTTTTGAATAGCCCTCAATGTTTTTAAACTTAGCAGTAACGTTCTCATACATACTTATTGTAGCAGCCCTCAAATCGAGAGGAACTTTTATCTCTTCCAACCTATTCCAAATATTTTTTCTAGGAACCATGTCAAAAGATTTTCTAAAGTCAACAAAACTATAAAAAAAGATTGGTTTTAGTATTGTGGAACTCCTCTGCAATGATCCTAAAGGTAACAAGATGGTCCACAGTTGAATGATATCTCCTAAACCCGGCCTGACCTTTAGCTCTTTTACCGTGACTTTCTAGCCAAATGTTAATCTTCTTTTCCAAAATAATTCCATAAAGC
>ML779681.1:965287-1012940 GCA_009831015.1 Picea engelmannii | reverse complement strand
TATATATATTTTTAAGGTCATGGCCAAGCCACACCAAATTGGTGTATGAGACCCCCTTGTTTGTGGGACAAGGGACCCCTCTCCGCCCAACGATTTGACTAGTAAAGTCTACAAAGGTATACATACCCTACCCCCTCTAGATTTGAACTTGTGACCTCTTAAGAGGAAACACATGTTCTTAACCATTATGCCCACTCAAATTGTATGTATATATATATATATATAAATGAATTTGTTTTATTTAAATTTTGTTTTTAATTTTTTTTTTTATATATAATTTTAATGCCTTTTAACTTATTTTTGTTAATTGTTTTTTAAATTTTGTATTAAAATTTTAATTTGAGGTTTATATATTATAAATATTTAGGATTTTTCCACCTTTATAAAAAAAAAATTAGATTATAATTTTTTTTTAATTTTATGGTATTTTTTTCCTCTTTATTTTTTAAAGTTTTTCTTCAATGGTTTTTTTTAATATAATTTTTTTTTAATGTTTATTTTTTATTTTTTAATGTTTATTTTTGTTTTCTTATTTTTTTGGTTTTTAATTGATAAAAAAATTGAATTATATCTTTTTGGTAAATATTTAAAAATAGTATTATTTAACTACAATTATTTTTTATGTATTGAAGTAAAGGTAAAACAATGTGTTAAAAATGATATTTTCCACTATATTTAAAAAGTATGGAATCATAACTTAATTAGGGACACATAATTATATGAAAAATATTAATTTAAAAAAATAAATGGTGTACAACATTTTTAACAATGGATGGAGCATGGAAATATGATTAAAAACACCATTGAATAAAAAAAAATAAAAATAGAAAAGGTTTGAAAATAGATGAAAAAACACCTTTGAGAAACAAATAAATATTTGTTTTTGAACAATTTGAAAATAAATGAAAATACAAGCATTTAAAAACAAAAAAGTGGAAACCTTATGTATCCGAAAATTTAAAATATAAAAAAACCACCTAAAAAGGGAGTTAAAAACGGGGTAAAAAACTTGACCCCCCCAAAAATGAGAACTCTCGTTAAGTTGGTAACTATGTTATAATGGTTAAGGAGGAAGGAATGAGACTTTTTTAGAGAATAAAATAGGAACCCATGGCTCAACGACGAACAATGGTTGCAAATTTATGTGTTTATAGATCTTCATGAAATTGTTTTTGGTGAGTTTTCGATAATTTTTTATGAATGGTTGGAAAAGCTAGTGGAGAATGTTGGAAAATATCAAGCTAAGGCTCCGAGAAAATGGACCCCTAAATTGATCGTACAGTTGAATATAGTAAGTAATAAATTTTCTCGTGCGATTTACTTTTTTTTTATTAGTGTACTTAGGGGTTACATTACAGAGTTTGGAATAGATTGTACCCAGTCGCATAGTGTTACAGAGAGGGAATTCTTCAAGGGTATGCATGGAATATTTCTTAATGCACTGTCTATCTCGATAAAGATGTCGATGTTCAACAAGAATTTTATGAAGATAGAATTTGATTAATAGGATCCTTTGTGCAGATAGGGGGATTGAGGGATGATCAAACGATGGTCTGAGAATTGAAAGAGATGAAAATGATGAATAAGGAATAGATGGACTGGGGATTCCAAGAGAGAATATAGTGACTCAAATGGAGGGATTGGATTGTTGCGTTGTGGGAAACAGTTTAGGTATAGTAAGAAGGATATTGTGGCTAAGAGAGAAGAGAAAAACATAGTGTTTGAGGAAAGAGACCCCTATGTAGTGCTCCATATCACACTGTATAGAGAAAGGAAAGAGACAGAAAAGGATCCTTAGTGAAATCCAACAAAAGAAGGAAGTCCATCTCATATCGACATTTGTGTTGAACCCACGACTCTATGTGCATCACCAAGATCTGAAGAAGAAACCATATCTTTGTCAAGAAAAATTGAAGTTAGTGGAGGAAGTCAAAAAAATATTCAGAATAGTGGAAGTAGAGTAGTGAACTAAAGTTAGACAACACCACCGAAGGAAAGTACTACACAAAATATAATGGAATTAATAGGTAATACATTAAAAATTCCTGAATTCCAGGGAGTGGGGTCAGAAAAACCAGTGAAGGATCTGTTTGTATGTGAGACGGTATGGACTATGAACACTCTCCAACATGAGGCAATGCATACTGCATAGTTAGCAACAAAGTCCATAGGTTGCGCACTATTATGGTACATGAAGTACCCGAATACTACACCAACAAGACAATCAAGGACATTGGCAGAAATTCAACAATCTTTATTAAAGGAATAACTAAAATCTAAGTCACAGTACATCACAGAGATGAAGGAAATTAATCAAGTACAAAATGAGACACTTTGGGATTCTAATCAAAGGTTTAAAGATTCAATTGGTAGAATAAAATTTCATATTCATGATGAACAACATAGAGAATGGTTTATTACAGGTCTTTTGTTGCACATTCGTTGTCCTATGACACAATAGAAGGTCATGTTGCAACCATAATCATTAGAAATTCCATTAAAGTTAGAATAATATCCTATAGGATATGGCCCAGGTATGGCACAAGTTCAGTGATAGTTGGTTGCGCTAAGGATTCAATTATCAGAAATAATGAAAGAAAAATAAAAGTGTGAACAAGTTTGGAGTATTACATGTAATATAAAAGGTCATCATAATGATAAATTCTCAGCATTTGTGAAGTATATGGATAAAGGAGAACCAAATGCATTGGAATGAGGAGTAGGGTATTGTTAAATATGTAAGACATGAGGCCATCATTCGACTACCTGTCCATTATTTCAGAAGTACCAGAGTATGCCCATGAATTATTTCTTTGTTTTTTGCAAAATCTGTAGGACATGATGAAAAGGATTTTCGCACATTCAACTTAATGAGGGAACACACTGTGTATGCATACAAAATCCAAGAAGAAAATGTAGCAACAGAAGGAGAATTTCCATAGTATAATACTCTGAGAGGATTTAATCAGGGTGGATGGGGAGGATTCAATAAATGTCAAGGATGAGGAGGATTTGGTAGAGGAGGAAGAGGGACAATCATTTGTTATAATTGAAACCAAAAATGATATTTGGTGAGAGAATACATGAATCCTTGCATGACATGCACATACTGAAGATCATTGGACCATGCGATGGAGGATTGTCCTCAACTAATAGAAAAATGGAAGGAAAGAGGGAACCAAAACCAGAATTAGAACCATAACCAAAACCAGTATTATAACTAGAACCAGAACATATAGATGATAACACTTGAGGAGCATGATGATCATCCCAAAATAACAATAGTGATGTGTGGAGGAATGATAACCAGAGAAGATGTGAAAGTTCAAGGGAACAACATTCACCAATGGGTAAGGAAAGTAGCGAACTTGTTACCAGTATTTGATCTGAGAAAAGAGAAGTAAACTTACCAACAAGAAAGAAAAAAATTGATGGGAGCATACTGGATAGCATCAAATTCAATTATGCCAGCATTTTATGAACTACCAATAGTGTTTCATGTGCCTCTATTTTATCACCATACAGAGGAGAAAACTAATAAGGTAAGTACTTTGAAGAGATTTTTAAGAAGTTGTTTATATTTAATGAAGGATGAATCTTCGTTGAGTAGTCTAGACATAATGATTGACCATTATGACCAAGAAAAAAAGAAACTTGTTACACACGGAGCAGTTAACCAAGTGCACAATAAGAAGAGAACAAATAGGTAGGGATGATTTTAAGAATGGAAATTTATTTTAAAATGTAGAAACCTTGGCGAATCTTACTTATCCTTCATATGCCAACTATAAATGTTTGGCGATATTTTTGTAAAAATATTCAAATTTCTAAGGATTTTATATAGTTTTTATAAAATTTTGGCGATTTTTAAGGTAAAATAATTTTATCCTATAGAATTTGGGCGAATCATTTTTAAAATAGAGAATCTAGCTTTTTGGAAAATCCATAGAAAATTAGCCCATGAGCGAAATTTAGCCCCTAAAATCATCTATGCAAATAGGGAGTTATGCATCAGTGTGTAGATAAGATCTTATGAAATGGACAATAGTATTCTGGATTTAGGATCTAATATAAATGTTATACCGAGACATACTTGGAAGATGATGGGCCAAATTAAGCTAATTTGGTCATTTATCCAGTTGATGTTGGAAAACCAACATAATATCCTTCTAGTCGAAAGGTTAACATGTGTAAATGTCAATATTGATGGAGCATGCAATGTAGAAGACTTCAAAGTCATCAACATAGTAGATGTAAATACACCCTAAATAACATTGTTAGGACTTGATTGGGAATTTGATAATCAAACAATCATTGAACTAAAGAAGAGATAGATGGTATTCAAGGTAGAATACTTGAAGGTCACTGCACTGTTAGACCCCACAGAAGGATAGAGGTATGTAGAACCAACAAAGAGAAAATAACTTGACAATATATATAATATGACTGGGCGGATGGATGATTACGTGAATCCTACAATTGAATTTGTACTCAATTGGAGGAGTATTAACTTATGTGTGTCAGATTCAGAAGATACTCTCGAGAATTAACAAAAAATACTACATGAAGTATCGATAAGGAAGTGTTCTCTAATTACCCATGCATTGAGATGGATTGGGATCGAAATAGTCGAGTCTCCAAGGTATAGTGGACTAACATCTGTAGAATATTTTATCAATGAATTTGAAATGTATATTTGAGACTAGAAGAGACTCATGGCCTTAGATGTCACTTTGAAAGCGACTTTAGAGATATGTGGGTTGGGAACAAAGATAGCATAAGATATTAGAAATAGTGTAAAAGGTTACTACAAGTCATATTTGGGATAGATAATGGAAGTATCATGCCTAAATATAGTGTATTAAGTTGTCCAACAAATCATGTTACGAAGTGTACTACGTAGTGGAGATCAGTACCAAGACAATAATTGACTCATTTATTTGTGAACACTTTGGAAACAATTCCTAAGAATTGGTACATAGAACTAGAAGTGCGTAGAGGGCCATGAGATTGGGAAGAATTGATGAGGAACTTGAAGGTAACTTTTTGAGTTTTGAGAATAATAATACTTTGATTGACTCATCATTGCAAATGATTAGAGATAATATTTTTCCATCAAAGGACTTGTTTGGATCAATTCCTTTGTATAGTGCACCTAGAGCCATTGTGATAATTGAAGAGGTCTTGCATTGTTATAATGTCGCAGAAGAATCCCAAGACAGGGAATATCAAAGGAAGTTGGAGATATCATAGACTGAAGAGGAACACCCAGTAGATGGATCGAAACATGAATCTGCAATATATGCCAAGCTCTTAAGGACACTAAAAGTAAACATTGGTACATAAGAGAAACCTGAGTTTGTGCATGTAGGAGACTAATGGAGCGAGGAAAAAATTGAAAATATTATTGACTTATCAGGACTTGTTTCCCACTAATTTCTTAGAGATGGAGGGTATTGCAAGAGAATTGGGAGAGATGAAGATTACATTAAAACTAAGAGCCAAACCCATGTGATAGAGACCCTATAGAATGAACATGAAGTATAAGGAGAAGGTAAAATAAGATATCTATATAATGATAGAGGATGGAATTATAGAACCTATTGAAGAATAAAAGTGGATTATCCCAATGGTATTCCAAGATAAGAAAATAGGTGGAATCAGGATATGTGTATATTTGAGAAAGGTGAACGATGCATGTTTACACAACCCTTTTCTGACACCTTTTACAGATGAAGTATTAGAGAATATATAGGGTAAATAAGCTTATTCTTTTATGGATGGATTCTTAGGACATCGCCAAATCAGGTTTTTGCAAGAAGATAGATACAAGATGACCTTTGCAATAGAATGGGGTTGTTACTAGTACATAGTTATGTCATTTGGGTTGAATAACACACCAACGATAATTTCTAGAGTAGTTTTCGCATCCTTCAAATAGTTTACTCAAAAGTTCTTAGAAGTGTACTTAGACGACTGGATAATATTTAGTCTATTAAAATATCATGTTGAACATTTGTGCTCAATGTTGAATAGGTGTAGGCAATAACATATCTCATTGAATCTGAAGAAATGCATATTTTTTGTGCCTTTTGAATTTTTTTGGGGCCATGTGGTGTGTAAATAAGGATTTTTAATGGTCCCTACAAAGATAAAAGTGAATGTTTATTTTCCACCACTGACATCAGTGCAATAGCTAAAGTACACATTGGGTCATACAGGATATTATAGAAAGTTCATCAAAGGATACACACAAATCACGACCCCTATGAAGAAGTTACTAAATAAGGAAGTCAAGTATCAATGGAATGACAAATGTCAAAAGAGTCTAGATACACTGAAACAAAATATTGCCACCGCATTGATCTTAGCTTTTCCTGATTGGAGCAAATAATTTCATGTACATGTGCATGCATCGTCTATAGATTTAGGATCAATTTTGGAATAATCGGGTGAAGGATAGATAGACCATCCAATTTAATTCTCCAAAAAGAAGTTATCATATACAAAACAAAATTATACTACGGCAGAAAGGGAAGGATTGGCGATGTCATATGCATTATAGAAGTTCAAACACTACCTACTTAGATATCAATTCAATATGTATAAAAAACACTCTGCACTAAGATACCTAGTGAACAAGAGAGTGTTGGGGGGGAGAATATGCAGGTGGATGTTATTGTAACAATAATATGACTTTGAGGTGATCATGAAAACAAGGAAGTTTAACTCATTACCAGATTATTTTTCACACATATTGTTTCGTGAAGATGTAGGAAACTTGGATGATAGTTTACTCGATGCACACTTGTTTTAAATTTAGATGGTGGATGACTATTTCACATAAATAGTTTGGTTTTTGAGCACATGAGTAGCTCCATCAGACTTCATGGTGTCACATAAGAAGAAACTTGTAGTAAAGGTGGAAGACTACTAGTTGATAGCAGGAAATATATACAAGTTAGGCACATATAGTATTCTGCGACACTGCATATTGGAGCATGAAAGAAATATGGTATTGTAAGAAGTACATGAAGGGGTTGCAGGAGGTCACTATGCAGGAAATGCAATAGCCTAGAATATTCTACACATAATATTATAGTGGCCTACCCTTCATAAATATGATAAGTATTTTTTCTAGAGTTGCGACATCTTTCAAAGACTTGAGAAGCCCTCCAGGAGAGATGAAATTCCCTTGGTTCCACAAGTGATGTTAAAAGCATTTGAAAAATGTGTTGTAGACGTTTTTGGTCCAATTAATACACCCACAAGGTGATCAAGATCTATGCATATCATTACTACGACAGTCTGCTTAAGCAGGTTGGCCGAGGCAGATACAGTTAGAGACTACAACATAGAGACAATTGTGCAATTTTTATTCGAAAATGTATTCACAAGGTTTGGATTCCCAAGAGTATTGATAAGTGATTAGGGAACTCACATTCCCAACAATATGATTGTAGCATTAACAAATTAATATCAGATCCATCATCAAAAGAGTACACCATACCATCCTGAGGAAAATGGAACAGTAGAAGCGCTCAATAATATTTTGGAACATCCGATGACAAAGGTTTGCAATGTAAGTTAGGATGACTGGAACTTGAAGATTCTAGTAGTATTATGGGAATACATAAATACATGCAAGAAGCTGGTAGGAAATACTCCATTCATGTTGACATATTGACAAGAAGTTTTTATTCCAATCACATTTATTATACCAAGTATGTGCAATGTTGCAATGGGAAGGATTACAGATTTAGGAATAGTGTAATATAGATATTCAAAACTTATGGCATCAGAAGAGGACCGTTTTGTTTCATATTTTCATCAACAGGTACTTAAAGCACACAAGAAATATTTTCATGACAGACATATCAAGAAGAAGAAATTTTAGATACGAGACTTAGTGTTATTTTATTACAGTAAGTTTCTGGCACACCACCTAGGGAATCTTTAAATCCATTGGCTAGGACCATACGTGATAAGGTTTGTCACAAAAGAATGTGTTGTTCAACTGGAGAAGTTGGATGGAGAAGTTATGGATGGGTTGTTAATAGAATTACAATGAAACTGTATAGGGATAGCCATAGTTCTATGCACTAGTCTAAACTGCACAAAATGTGTACCATAGTGTATTATAGTGTAGGTAGAAAAAGAAAGATTTTTTTTTTTTTCAAAGAGAAAGAAATAAAAAGTTTTTGCAGTACGAGATAGAAGGTTGGATGGAAGAATATAAGTATTGTCCAAATATTTAATCTAGAGAATGTCGTAGAGAAGAAGTAAACATGACATAAGCATGTGCAAGAAGGAAGATTGGAATGAGAAAGAAGCATATGAACAAAGAGGGAAAATCATTTAATAAAATCTGTGATGGGACATGTGATAAAGAATTACCATGATGGAGAAGTAGTGGCACTGTGTAACCATAAATGAATATTGGAAAGAACATTTTGACAAGTGGGAGAATCTAATGGATAATTCACCGAAGATATAGGGTTAGTGAAGCATTAAGGAAGGTAATGAATGCTAATGTGAGTGTATTAGAATTTAATTTTGGGCTCGGCTGAGTTTAGAAACAACTGGAAAGTGGATAAAATAAATTGAAGGGCCGAACAAGTAAAAGTATTTTTATTTTTATTTCAATAGAGAGCAACGAAAAAAAATAGAGTGGAGCCAAGTGAAAGAATATTAGAGCCAAAGAAGTTAGTTATAGAAAAGAGTTGTAGAGAACAATGGAACCAACTAAGGAAACAAAGTCATCTGTATTAGCACCAAAGAAACCATGCAGTAACCCACCAATGATACTCATACAGGTAGAGACACTAGGAGAATCAACGTTAGATTCAAGCTTGACCAATTTTATAAGAGACTACATACCTCCCATGAAAGACATAACGTAGCCAATTAAACTGTCAAAATATTCCAAGTATGATCTTGTGGAGTCGAAAATACCACAGGGAGTGATCATAGAGGAAGACATGCTATGTTTGATACCGATATTAAAGTATGCATACCATAACATTACAAATGAGAATAATTTTTCAGAGTTGGAACTGAACAAGTATTTGAAGAGGTACGCCAGTGCAGAGACAATGATGGTGGTGATAGAGCCAAAAATATGGGCAATTGGGTTGCAGAAAGAGATCATTTCAAACTTATTTGATATACCACACTTTGGGAGGAGCACATATATTAATTCATGTGTAAATATGTTGTTGAGATGTGTACACAGAGGCTACTTATGCATTAATAGGCTGGTCTCAATTAATACATACTTGATTATGCACATTACTATATTATCATTTCAAGGGGAGGACAAAAATAATGACAAGGCTCTATCAGAGAGCATGAAAGAAAAGTTTCATATATTTCGAGGACATCACAATTTAGATGTAGCAAGAACATGCGACCCGACATTATGGTTTGTGACACAAGATTTAGCTTATAAATTATTAAGGAATTGTAGGAGAGACCAAGTACCAATGACAATCATCACGAAAGTCAAGAAGTACGTCGATGGAATACAAATGAATTGGGTGACATTCTTTCTCATCTAGTTCTTGATCGATTGTGAAGAAGTGCAAGACAAAGGGACCGAATTTCACTATGCATAGTTCTTCATTCTAATTGCACTATCATCATGGAGGGAGTCGGATGACATGCATTTTTTGGGAGTAAAGGATAAGCCATTTCTACCAACAAGATATCAGAAACTATGGCATACTACACACAAGGTGCGAGAGTTATACAACAATGTCACTTTTTATATCTACAAGGAAACTATTTGGACATGCATTCATAGTATGACCAACATACCACCACAGGTAGTCGAAGCATACAAGCCGGTTGTATGCTTTAAGGAAGAGTTCCACCACATGTATGTGCAAACCAAGAAGGATCCAAACAAGGAGTGGCTTCCCACATAGTAAAAGTTAACTGAGGAAACGATGGGTCACATTGTGGAAAATTGGGCTGATGATTTGAATATCCCATCAACAAAGATGATGCAACCACAGAAACAACAACCAAATCCTGAAGAAATATCAAGTTAAGAAGGAGGAGAAGAATAGGAAAGAGGAAATGGCACATGAAGAACAACAAATAATACATACTTGCACACGAGAGAGAAGCATAAAGACGCAGACATGGGGAAAGAAACCATAGAACAAAAGAAAATAAAAGTTGTAAGGGAACCAACTGTTCAGGCCATGAAAAAAGATGAATTGGATAAAATTACATACCAATTTAAAGAAGCAAAAGATGAGGCATTTGAGCGCGTGACAAGACAACACGAGGAAAGAGATGTAGACATGCAAGCATAAATTACTGCAATTGCGAAAGTTTTGGAGACTATGCAACTTGCAACGATACAAATAGTTCAACAAGTGCAAGAAGAACGTCCAAGGTAGACAACTCAAGTACAACCAATGACCTCTATTATATATAGATAAATACGTGTAATGAATATAGAGATGGGAGACTTAGAATTCACCACAACATAGTTTAAGGAGCAAGAAAAGACACTAAGTAAAATTGACTTAGAGGTCTCTCAGTTACCTACATAAATATTGTATGAGTTACAATCATATGTGACAAAGGAACTTTACGTGTGCGCAGTATAAACCTTGTTGGAGCTAATAAAGAAAGTCACAGAGAAGGATATGTTGGAATAATAATATGACCAGATAAGGCAGGGGTGGGATGAGGCAACACAAAAGGAAGAGAGAGTCAAATTTCTAGTCGAGGGGGTCTATCACATTGTTCCAAAAGTACTAAGGGAGGAAGACTCCCCATTGGAGGAACAAGTGGCAAAGCTGAATGAATCCATTCAGGGATTTCGAGAAAATATCACCAACTTAGAGGCATGAAATATACCAAGCACTCCCCTGGAAGAAAGGGAGCAACACAAAAAGATGGCCACCGCAAGCTAGAGAACCTCAATAGCATGAAAGTAGAATGTGATAAGTTGTATATCGACGACACAGGAATTTGGACGTAGCTGATTGAAGATGTGTAGTTGGAGGAGATTGGCTAGAATATACATGCTACTCAAGATAAGTTGTATAAGTTCAAGTAATTAATGAGTACATTACTGCTAGCATAGGTGGTAACAACAATGGATGAAAATAGGAAGTTATATTAAGAAATAAATCAGTTTAGCGAAAGAAGTAGGATCATGTGCAAAATATTGAGGTATTACAAGAAGAATCCTATAAGGTAACAACAATGTTAGAAACCACTCAAGGCATGGTCAATCAGGTAGCACTGGAAATCGCTGAAAAATTGAAGACTCACCTAACTGCAAAAATGGTCGAGGAAATTGTACAACAGGAAGTATAAGTCAAGGAAAAAGTTACAATAGATAGAAACACAGTACATAAAGTTTTTGCAACCTGGAAGTAGACCTGAAGTGGATCAGGACGAGCCACATGTTAGTGTTGGGGGCCTGTTGGATCAGGATGATTTGGATAATATTGGGAATCATGCAGTAATAGATCAAAAGACATTTTTTCTAAGAAGAAACACATGCACAAAGTAGGTGGATCATTTTTAGGAGTCAACATGCAAAAGGTGGAAAGTAGTTAGGATTTTTGGGACATTTTTTCTACATTGTAACAAGCTTAGCCCTTTTGTAAAAATAAATTATAATGGGTTTTTGGATAGAAGTTGTTCTTTGGATTGATGAGTGATGAGTTAGTCAAGTTTTGGGAGAAGTCTTCAGTAATCTTGTTCTTTTGTTTTGAGGTATGAATGAGGTTTTTGGGGGTTAGGCTCGCACTGCATCAGAACGACTGAGGTAGGTTTGGGTTAATGTTAACGAATAGATCTTATTGTAAGCATAATGCACAAATGTAAGGAGATTTAAATGAATAAAATAAGAATCCAACCATTGTAGATGTAGCCCAGTTTGGGGTGAACCATGTCAAAACCTTTTGTTGTGATTTGTTGTCTTTGCGTGTTATGTTTATGATGCATATTATGTTTACTATTACTACAAAATGATGATAAATTCTTAAGTTTTATGAATATGTCACTGTTATATGTTGTTATGGTCTTGCGGACTTAAGTTAGTGATGATTGAATGAATGTTGAGTGGATTAATGTCAGACACATGGTATGTTGAATGAATATTAAAGGTTAAGTGATAGAAACTTCATACACAATAGATGAATGGATAATACAGAGTATGAAGGCCTCAATTCACCCCACTGCAAAAACTTGGTTCTTGTAGCCCCTCTAGATGCCTTGAGTGAGACTTCAATTTCTTGCAGGTGATGCCAAAAGGGCCAATGTTTAATGGTTTTGTCGTCTTATTAATGATTAACCTCGGTTCTACCCACTACGCACCAACAATGGGATCCTCATGTATAGACATAGAATATATGTGCCAAATGATTAGGAATTGAAAGGATTGATATTTTAATATATGGATAAGGTTCCCTGTGATGGAAATACAACTTACTAGAAGACAATTGTCGCAGTCAAGAAATAATACTATTGGGCAGGTATAAAAAAAACCTTGTTGATTTTATTGCTAGATGCCTTCAGTGTCAAACGTTGGAAGTTGGGCACAAAAATCCAGATGGTTTGCTAAATCCTTTACCCATTCTTAAATGGAAGTGGGAAGATATAATGACAGATTTTATAACTAATTTTCCTATCAATTGTAAGCAACATGATTCTATTATGGTGGTGGTGGAAAATCTTACTAAAGTTGTCCATTTTGTTCCAATGAAGTCAACTTACAAGACAACTAATATTGTCGATATCTACATGAGAGAAATTGATAAATTGCATGGTATGCCTAAATAAATTATGCCTCACAGAGATCTCAAGTTCACTTAAAAGTTTTGGACGAGATTATTCAAAGGAATTGGGACACGTCTAAACTTTAGCATATCATGTCACCCAAAATCACATGGACACACAAAGAGGGTAAATTGGGTGATTGAAGATATGTTGAGGATGTAAGTTGGTAGCAATAAAAGTCACCTCGGGATTGCGGCAGAGGTAAGCCCAGTACCCATCAATTTTATGTCACAATGAATAAATTTAAGGGTTGTCTAATGGATGCAGTCTCTGGATTATAGCACTTTAACTTAGAAAACCCTGGGCTAGCATGCATAAGAAGATGAGGTCTTGATCTAAATTCAGTCAGTAAGTTGTAGTAAAGGGTGAGTAGGGGGAAGAAAGAGTGAGTAAATGTAGAGGTCTTCTATGGACATCGAGTTTTCTAGCAGCCTAATGAGGAAAATATCTGAATACAAGATCTTCTTGAACCCAAAAATTCAGGAAACTGAAAATATCATAACAATATTGAAATCAAACATACATTACAATATAGTCACAACAAGTCAACTGGATCGCCCATGCCCAAGTCTTCAATATTAGAAGAAAAATAGATGATAGGAAAGAGGATTGTCATTAAACAAGAAGTCTCAAAAGGCAACTCATAACCAAAGAACTAGAGGCTTCATTAAAACTTTACAATGCAAGATCTTAGCTCAACCATCAACCACAAAAAAATATCAAAACTATGTATTTATACTCAGAACAACTTGCCACCAACGGTAGAGTTACCTAGCCACTACAATCAAATCTTTGCGTCTATGTCTTCCTTTGTTAGTCTGTACATGCATTCTTTTTTCAGACGCGAGTTCGAATCAGTATGGGCTTTGCAGGAAATTCCGCTGACAGGGGAACTTCAGAATGACAATCTACTTCCATGACCATATCTTCCATGATTTCTATTTATGTGGTGAAATGAGGTTTCAACCACCTTCCCCAATTTCATTAACTACCTTCGTTGGGATCAGGGCAAGGCCTGACACCCATGAATGTTCCAGGAGATTCCCATGAATCCTTCCAACTGATCTCGGCATCTTGAAACCACGTCGATATTCTACTGAGACCAAGATGGGCTCTTCGATATTTCGCACATATCCATTCCCTTGCCCCATGCGACCGCAAGACATGACCTCATTCTTATCCACATGAAATCTCAGGATTTCTCATTTCGGGAGTTTCCACTCCCCTTGGTTTCAAATATTTCGATGCCCGAAAATGCGAAACGGCCCATCTGGATCAATGATTGGATTTTCGTCGAATATGCATGATTAACTTCAGCATTTTGGGACACAGGACTTCGTGCCTTGCTCCATGCCTAAAACCATGAAATGTGAAATCACAACTTCGCTCATATGCTACCACAATTGGGTTTACAGTAAAACCGATAATTGCGATCATTTCTTTGAACACTTTGGACGCCCGCTACTTGGATGGGTGCTTATTCTTATTTTGGCCCCACTTTCTATATGAACCTGGGATGTGATCGTGGGCCTTACTCTCAGGCAAGTCGTGATTTCATGTTTCACGAGTTCACGTCGTGCTCCATGATGAAATCTCCAAGTCACAAAAGCGTGATCCCTGGATCGGATGACACACATCCCTTTGAAAAGGACGGTGCAGATCATATTGGTGTTTCGAGACTTAGGGCCATTGACACTTCTCACCTCAACTTTCCAAAAAATATTTCCTCCACGGTTCAGATCCTATGCCATGTGCCCTTCTAAAATGGTCGGCCAAGATCATTTTGGGACTTCGCGTGATGCGAGTAATCAAGACTCACGCTCCTACTTTCCTGACTCGTGAAATCGTGAAAAGATGATATAACGGTCCATATCTCTCCTTTTATCAACGATTGCAATATTTTTGTGATTTTGCATTTCGCTAGTTTTGAAGACTCTTCTCTTTGACTGCTCTAACTCGAGAAATCACAATTTATGTTAATTGTGCACTACATGTACTTCCGAAATGAGCGGCTCCATTCATTTCACGACTTCATACCTCTCCTTGATGCTAAACTTGGTGAAAATGTATGATCCCGATTACTCAATAGTCATCGATCCGATCTGCCAGATGGATCTCCTCCACCAAAAGTTGATCCTACTCGCTCACTTGATTTTCTTTTATATTATACTGCTTCAAGTGTTGCTCTTGGTGCTCATGATTGCGACCTGTGAACAATTTCTTGGATGATTGGTTGAAGGCTCAGGAAAGCAAAGAATCAATGACCAAGGTAAAGAGAGAAGCGCTCGACTTTAGGGAAAACAAAAAGGCTTAGGGTTGACATCTCTCAGGTAGGAAAAGAAGAAAACTATAAGACGAAAGAAAAACCGTACAACCGGGTCTACAAAAGGAAGAGAGATAGGAAAAATACAGACTTAGGTAGAAAACAAAAACCCCGAAGGCTTTGACAAGTTTATGTGATAACATTTGGCTCCACAGGGGATGGCATGCTCACTGCGAGCTTCCAAGAAAAAGTAGCTCCAGTGCCTTAGATTTGGGCTATGGAGTCTCCTATTAAAAACAAAATAAACATAAAACTGGAACGATATTTACAATGGTGGGACACCGAGTGCAACTTTAAACAAAATTTTTTTTCAGGAAGTGCCCATTTACTGGGCCACCAAAAACTTCATCACCCTCAAGATTCTGCAACTTATAAATATTATTTGAAAATGCCTCATCAATATTGAAGGGTCCAACCCAAAGGGCTTATATATTACCATGCTTTCCCTTGTCTTGTCTTGGTGCATCCCATTTGAGTACTAGATCCCCCAGCTGGAAATCCTCCTTACATATTTTCATGTCAAAGGCCTACTTGATTTTCTGCTCATGGTCATGCCCTATGTCCATCACCTACTCCCTAGTCTGTTGGATTTCTACCAACTGATGAATTCTCTTGATCATATCGTTGGGTTCTCCGTCGCAATATTGGAAGAATTTTTCCATAGGAAGGGCAAGCTGAGAAGGGAAATCTGCTTGAGTCCCATATACCATTTGGAAAGGAGAGATGCCTAGGGACCTCTTTGTTGTCACTCTATCATCCCACAGAGAAAATTTGAGCTTTGAATCCCATGCTTTCTTATTGTCCTCTAGCAATATTTTGATAATGTTTATAAGGCCCTTGTTAGAGCATTCTGCCAATCCATTTCCTTAGGGGTAGTAAGGATTTGAGTGAATCAATGAAATTCCAAATTACTCACAAAACTAGATTAATGGTTCAACCTTGAAAGATGCAGCAATATCAGTGACGATCCTTTTCAGAAAACCAAATATTTCCATAATATCTTCAAGAAAACCAATGATTACTATGTGATAGTCACTCCTTATGGGGATAGATTCTATCCACTTGGTGAAATAATATGTTGCAGTTAAGATCCACCTGTTCTTACCACTTGAAGGAGGATGAATCTCCCCAATAAAATCTAGGCCCCATTGCTAAAAGAGTCCTAAAGCTATTATAGGCTTCAAAGGCAGAGACTTGAGTTGTTGCTTCCCAACAAATTTTTGACATTTAATACAAGCCCTAATTTTTGCACAGACATTAGTGAATAGAGTAGGAAAAAATACCTAGCCCTGAGAATTTTGTAGGTCATGGTTCTTCAGAAGTGATGTCCCCCACATATGATATCATGAAAATAAAACATAATCTTTTGGGCCTAAACATATTAGAAGCATTCCCATAGGGTCTTTCCAATACAACACCTTCTCAATAAGGCAATATTTAAATTATTTGAGCTTAAGAGATCTTGCCTTGATTTTTCCCATGCCACTTGGAGGTCGCAACTCCTGCAGAAAAAATATAATGTCTTTGTACCAGGTGCACTTTGCTAATGGAGGGGTGACTTGTGGGCCTATACGAGACAACTAAGCCTCTTGAATTTCTGAGCAAGTGCTACTAAAATTAACCCCCAAATCTTCATAGTTAGATTCAGCCAGTAGCTTGGATAAACCTTGGCCTTTAACCAATTTGGTGGGATTTATTTCTGAATCGAATTCAAGGAGCTGGACAATCCACTTTCTCCTCCTTCCACTTATGTTAGGATGAATGAGAATGTCCTTCACAGAAGCTGAAGGAAAATATGCAATAAAGTTTGAGTGAAACACATAAAATTTGAAATCTTTGATAGCCTTTACCAAAGCGTAGGTCTGCTTCTCCATGATGTCATATTTTACCTCAGCATCCCTTAATGCCCGGCTGAAAAAGGAAATAGGTTGCTTCAGCTCCTCAACATTCTTTTGCAACAAAACAATTGTTACTGCATCAAAAAACGCAAATGAAAAAATGAGGAAATCCTTTGAGTAATCAGGACTTATAAGCACATGTGCTTTAGTCAAGGCTTTCTTTATCCAATCAAAAGAATTTTGATACTAAGTAGTCCACTTAACTTCATTCACCTTATTCAACATGGTTGTTATAAGCTTTATCAATTCAACAAAATTGGAAACAAACCTCCTTAAAAAATTAATCTTTCCTAGGAAAGACTGGACTTCTTTCCTGGACCTAGGGAGTGACAAGGTTTGGATCTCTTCCACCCTGCTGGGATCAATTCTTACTCCCTCAACAGATACTATATGCCCCAGTAATTTTCCCTCTTTCATGGAAAATAATGATTTCTTGGGGTTTAAGGAGATACCAAACTTCCTTCATTTTAAGAAAACCCTTTTCAAATGCTCACAATGCTCTGCATCAAAAATGGAGAAAACTGTGACATCATCCAGATAGATGACCACAAATTTTTCTTTTTCTACGATGAAAGCTATATCCATAGCTCGCTGGAATGTTTCCCCCACGTTCATCAACCCAAAGGGCATCTTGGCATACATGAATGTACCCCAAGGAGTGGTGAAGGTTGTCTTTTCTCTATCTTCAGGCAAGACAAAGATCTGATTATAGCCAGAAAAACCATCGATCATGGACATCTTAGATGCACCAGTCACCCTCTGTAATATGTATTCCATGTTTGTCAAAGGGTAGTTGTCTTTATTTGAGATCATATTCAGGTTTTTGAAATCAACATAGATTCTAATTTCTCCACTTTTCTTTATTACTGGGACCAAATTTTCCACCCACTCAGAATATCTCAATGGCACAATAATCTGAGTGTCCAAAAGCTTCTTCACACTTTCTACATCAGGAGATTAATTCATAATAAAAAAATATACTCGACAAGTTTTTTTTTTTGTAAATAAGAGTTTTGTATATTAAGAGCTTTCAGAGTCTAGAGCTGGATAGCAAGTTACAAAAAAGGTGGCAAGCTGTAATAACTGGACTGCCCCAGCATGGGGAAACCAGTCCAGCCAGCTCACCCCTTCCATAGTTCATCTAGTTCTTAACATAACAAGAGAGTAGCTATACTGTTTATTTCTACTAGGTAGCATTAGCACTTAAAGCTAGAAACTTAGACACCTGGTGAATGATGGGGCTGCATGGGTTGAGGATCCCCTGGCCCGGGTGCTCCCTCAGTATGAACAGGCTCAGCATCCCAATGCATGTCAGCTTCCTGGTCATCCACTGCCTCCCCAGTGTAGTCCTCACGCTCAGTCTGCGGCATGTCTGCTTGGGCTGGACCTCTGTTCTGTTCCTCCCCTTTGTGGACTGCATAAACGCGCTTTGCATAGACGCGATGATGTGGAGGAAGCTGGCTACCTTAGTTTCCGCTGTTTGCATGCGGAATTGTAAGTCCGCCACCTCCTGTCGTAATTCGAAGACCAATTTGAACATGGCTGACAGGCCATTGCTGAAACAGTCTCTCTCAAAAGCTTCCTGAGAGCTCTGTCCTGCTCCTTGTGGTACCTCCCATTGAGAAGGTGTCGTCGTCGAGCTGCTTGGAAGATTAGAGTGATGTTCAGGGTGAGGCGGGACATTGAGGAGCTGAAGGGGCGATAAGGGCGCTTGGGGAATTATTGCCATGGAACTGGGCTGCGGAGGTCGCAGAGAAGCCCGGGGATAAACGRACTGATGCCGAGGGGAGGAAACYTCYGAGTCGGAGGTTTGGGGCGAAATGGARGGTCTGCGAGGCTTCCAGGAGGAGCCCCTCCTGGGTTTTCCTCGAGGCCGTRTCATTTGCAAAMMAAAACARCTGTTAGCAAGAGGGAAGGTCGTTTGAAGCCTGCTRATGAGATCAGGGATGAAGTGCAGCAGCAGAAGAAGGGGCTCTRCACRCAGGGGAACGAAATAAGCCAAGGCCATAATGCATCTGCTTCGTTTAAACTCGCAGCACAGGGGGAGGACGACGTCGTTAATGCCCCCTCGTATYARCATTACTGTCATTTAAAGGTCGAGTGGGGTGATGGGCTGCRGCACAAGCCCARCACGTGGTCTRACGCCACATCCCCCAKTACCCTCCTCCATCTRCTGCCGCGTTGCGCCGTCTAACACCCCATCCGGGGAGGTATCTWRCATTTCAKCTTGGTRAATGCAATGYTGTAGAACAKGGTGGTTTGGATCACTGGCTGCAGCACAGTGAAGGTCTGGTCCATGGTGATTGACGCCCAGATTGGCCAGTGTATCGGCTACCTGATTGGCCCTCCTTTTGATGTGAGCGGGGATGCACACCARGTTCRAGTTGAGTAGATCTGCAGTAATCTGTAGTCCATGTGACAGTCGCCAGCTAGGTGAAATACTGTCTGGTTGTGCGCCATTAAGTATTCGACCCAGGAGGTGGATGATAACTTGAGAGTCCCCCTCCACAATCACTTTTGAATAGTTTCTCTCGATGGCCAGTTGCAATCCTCTGATGAGTCCCCACAGTTCTGCAACATTGTTTGTGGAGTATCCAATGGAACCTGCCAGTATTTCAGGAATGTGCCCGAGGTGATTGCGAAAGACCACTCCAAATCCTGCAGCTCCGGGGTTCCCTTTCGATGCTCCATCAAAATTTAACTTGACGAAACCTTCAGGAGGAGGGGACCAGAAGGAGGGGCTGAACGAGTGGCGACTTGGGGGAGAGGGGCGGGGGCAGAGGAGAGGAGAAGGAAGCGGGGTCCAGTATCGGAGTAAGGTGAGTTCCGAGGGGGGGCAGGATAGATCTGCATCTGTCCAATTCCTGAGTTGGAGGGTTTCCACTATGTTGCGAAAGAAAAGGCTCCAGCAATGTTGCCAGGGGAGAGAAGTGTTTTGGAAGATGCGCCTGTTTCGTTCTTTCCAGGTTTGCCAAAGGATAAAACCCGGTAAGAGTTGCCAGATTCGATTAAGGATGGGTGAGTGAAAGGCCTGATCTCTCCAGTTCGTGATGGTGGCTAGGATGCTGTCTCTGAGGCGATCTGAGGTTCGCAGGATACTCGCTGCGTGGTCCCAAATTTGGGCAGTATAAGGGCAGGTGTTGAGGAGATGGTTCATGGTCTCCTCTGATGCTCCACACAGAAAGCAAAAAGAGGGTCCCAGGAAGCCCCTTTTCAGGAGATTATCCCAAGTTAGAATACTTGAATGGGAGACCAACCAGAGGAAGAGTGTTATTTTCGGCCAGTGTTTGAGATTCCAGATTTTGCTCCAGACGCTCGAGTCCAAAGGGGGGTTCGCCTGAGCCATTAGCATACTCGACAAGTTTGAATACAAAATCTCCAAATAGATTTTGTGTTGGGCCCTTCGTTTTGATGAAAACCAGTTGCACAAGTTATGTTCCATCTTCATTTTTGTGAACAGAAGTCGCACAAGCTACTTAGGAGCTAGAAAACAAACTAAAGGAAGAAACAAAAAGAGGTTGGAAGGACAACTCAGCCTGTTGATTTTCTGAGCAGGTGCTGCTAAAATAACCCCCAAATCTTCGTAATTAGATTCAGCCAGTAGCTTGGCTAAACCTTGGCTTTTAACCAGTTTGGTGGGATTTATTTCCAAATCGAATTCAAGGATCCGGGAAATCCACTTTCTCTTCCTTCCATATATGTTAGGATGAATGAGAATGTCCTTCACAGAAGCTGAAGAAACATATGCAATAACATTTGAGTGAAAAACATAGACTCTGAAAGCTTTGAGAGCCTTTACCAAAGTGTAGGGCTACTTCTCCATGATTTCATATTTTACCTCAGCATCCCTTAATGCCTGACTGAAAAAGGAAATAGGTTGCTCCAACCCCACAACGTTCTTCTGCAACAAAACAACTGCTATTGTATCAAATGAAGAAAATGAAAAAATGAGGAAATCCTTTGAGTAATCAGGACTGATAAGCACAAGTGCTTCAGTCAAGGATTTATTTATTTGATAAAAAGAATTTCAAGACTCAGTAGTCCACTTAACTTCATTTCCCTTCTTAAACATGGTTTTTATAAGCTTTATCAATTCAGAAAAATTGGAAACAAACCTCCTCAAAAAATTAATCTTTCCCAGGAAAGACTGGACTTCTTTCCTGGACTAGGGAGTGACAAGGTTTGGATCTCTTCCACCCTGCTGGGATCAATTCTTACTCCCTCAACAGATACTATATTCCCTAGTAATTTTCCCTCTTTCATGGAAAATAATGATTTCTTGGGGTTTAAGGAGATATCAAACTTTCTGCATTTTAAGAAAACTCTTTTCAAATGCTCACAATGCTCTACATTAGAACTGGAGAAAACCATGACATCATCCAGATAGATGACCACAAATTTATCTTTTTCTCTGATGAAATCTATATCGATAACTCACCGAAAGGTTTCCCCTGCATTCATCATCCCAAAGGGAATCTTGGCATACATGAATGTACCCCAAGGAGTGGTGAAGGATGTCTTTTCTCTATCTTCAGGAAAGACAAAGATTTGTTTGTAGCTAGAAAAACCATCGATCATGGACATCCTAGATGCACCAGTCACCCTCTGTAATATGTATTCCATCTTTGGCAAAGGGTAGTTGTCTTTCTTTGAGCTCTTGTTCAGGTTTTTGAAATCAACACAGAGTCTGATTTCTCCACTTTTCTTTCTTACTGGGACCAAATTTTCCACCCACTCAGAATATCTCAATGGCACAATAATTTGAGCATCCAAAAGATTTGTCACATCACTCTCCATGATAGGCAATAGCATAGGATTTATCTGTCTTAACTTCTACCTAAATGGTTTGGCTTCTTCCTTCAGTGGAATATCATGCTCAATAATGTTGATGTCAAATGTTCTAAAGTCCTCATAAGTCCCGACAAACACATAAACAAATTTGTTTAGTAGCTTAGCATACTCGGACCTTTGCTCCCTCAACAAGCTGCTTGACAACTTGACAAATTTTGGATTCTCCTTTGTACCAATGTTGCACTCAGATATCTCAACATCCTCAATTGGCCTCTTATCTTTTACTTCCACAGCATTACTAACAAATATGTTTTCCAAAGGGACCAGTCCCTTCGGAATGTGATTGCTAGGCAATTGCACAATATGATTATTAGCATTTTTCTTAAAAAATACATCAGTGTGAAGCTCATCTTCAAAATTAGGGTCCTGATCTATATGCAATGCTGAAAATTCCTCAACAGTCTATGGGAACCTTTTGATCTCAAGATAATCCTCAAACACCTTCCAATGCTTGACATTGTCAGGTATAGAGGGCCTGTATTTTACTTCTATATCATACCTGAGCTTGGGTGGTAGGGGGGCTCTAAAATTACTTGCTGAGATAACCAAAGAATCAACCACTGTAATCTCCTTTCTCGGGATGAATGAAATGTTGAAAGCTAAGAAGAATCTGTCAATTAAATCCCACACTTCATTTATGTGAGATCTGAGCCTGGGATGTTTATCTTGATAAATATTTTTAATCTAATTAAAAATCAATTATGAATCCCCTAACACAGATATTTCCTTGATTCCCATGTATTTTTCATCCCTTAAGACAAAAACAAGAGCTTCATACTTTGCCACATTGTTGGTAGCTTCAAATTCCAGTTTGTAGGACATAGATATGGTTTCTTAACAAGGTGACACAAAAATTGCTCCGACACTAGCCCCTTTCCTAGAAGAGGCTCTGTTGAAGAACATATTCCACACATAAGTAGTTGGAGGATAATCTTCATGAAAAGTAACGGATTGATTTTTGAGTTCAAGGGGAGGCTCGAGAGTATCAGTGAGTTGTAACAAACTAGACCCCAAATCAGTGTCAAGTGTAAAGATCGGATGATTGGTGGGGTTTTCTTCATCATTGATGATGTACGCGAGCTGTGATTCCCTTTAGAGTCTCCTTTGTTCACCCCTGAACACATAAATGGTGGCATATGAAAGGTCCATCTGCAAGGTTCCCCCTAGTCTCTTTATCCAAGATCTAGATAGGAGCATCTCGAACTTAGGGGGAACATAAACCACTACGATATCCATGACTATGCTCTTCATTGGCAGCTGTAACAAGGACACGACCAGGTATTTGATAACCCTAAGGCACTTCACCTTCCTAGAATCGAAAGAATACAAGTCATGGCAGGTTTTTGTATCTTCCAAACCGAGTTCTTCCATGACAATCTTAGGCATAATATTGTGGGATGCTCCTGAATCCATCAAGAAGTTATGAAACACCTTATCATGGATGTTCAATGAAGTGTATAAGGGAGTAGAGGAATCATCTATATCTTCTACCAAAGGTCCTAATATGATAGTTGGCTTTTCATCTTGCAAATTGACTGATTCCGTGGGATGAATTGTGGGTTCAAGCATTAGCAACTTAGAGATGCTTCTTTTGAAATCTTCATGCTTGACCGGCTCTGAAAGGGGCACAGGGATCCTAATATTCTGAACCTCATGCTCAAAATTAAAAGGGGATGTAGACTTTAGGATTTCATTCACTTATGGGACAAGAGTTATGTCCACTTGAGAGGGAGTTCAAACTTTCTTACCTTTCATGTCATCTGCTACATCTTTAGCAGGCTTCTCTGCTTTGGTAGGCTGCTCAGGAGAATTAGGCTTTCATTCTTTCATATTGGACTTGAGATTATATCTATTGGGGCTTCCATTGGCCTTGTCCCCTTTGCTTAGCTCATTCAGTTGACCGTCCATGAGATATTCCTCCTATGCAGACTGAGTTAAGTGAGGAAAAGAGGAGGTGTCCCCAAGACAATGTATTTTGGGATCAAGGTCTTCATCCCCTTCTTCTTCATCAACAACAATATTATTTTGGAGAGGGGTCTGGATTCTATCATCATATCTATCTCTATTCCTCTGGTCTCTTTGGATAATCTGAGGAGTATTGTTAGGCCTCCTATAGTTACCTTTGTTATAAACATATTGGCAATTCCTGTAATTCTTCTTTCCTTCTCATTCGATCTTTTCCATTCTAGTAGAAAGTGATTTTAGTAGCTTGGTCGTTTCATCTGTTTGAGGGGGGGTAACAGAAGAACTAGAAATTGGGGTTTCAGACCTACCTTTTCCCTTGTCTTTGTCATCTTTACCCCTAAGTTTGTTAGCTGCCAATATATTGGATTCTACTTCAAGGGATGTATATTGCATATGATCCAAAGAGGTAGCTCTTATTTCTCTCAATAGTATGAAAAATTCAGGGTGGAAAGCATTAACATAAGTCATTTTGGCAGAGATTTCTGTATGTTTAACTTCGGATAGAATCATTTTATACATTTTATTAAATCGCTTCAAGAAGTCTGAAAAAAATTCCCCCTCCCTCTCTTAAGTGCCCCAAATTTTGTAATATAATAAAGGAGATCTTTTTTATTGCCCCAGTTCCTTAAATGCATCATCCAGAGCACCAATCCCATCAATAGATCTAGGAGGCAAGTTCTTAAACCATTCCTTGGCATCACCATCGAGGCTCTGTAAAAAAACTCTAATCCACACATCTTCATTCTCGATGGCATGAATCTTTGTGAATCTATAAAAGGATGAAAGTTCTATCATTGCGTCTCCCTCCCCTGTGAACGGGGGCATATACTTAAGGTATTATGTGGTTTGGAGAAAATTCATGGGCTGAGGTAAGACCAGAGGGGTGTATCTAGTAGCTAATATCTCATCCATCTTGTTCCTAGGAGGATTAGCACCTGCCATTTGGACATGAACTAGAGGAGAACCAAGAGGAGATGGAGTTAAGACAGGGGATATTGGACGCATTCTTCTGGGAACAAAGGGAAACAACTAAGGATCTTGAGAAACGTCCTTAGGGATAGAGGGAAAAGAGGTTTCCCTTTCTTCAAAATCAGTAACTCCAACAGGAGGAGGAGTAATAAAACCTGGAGTGGGAAAATCTTCTGAGGTATGGGGTCTAGACCAAGGTACAACCTCAGGGGAAATATGAGTGACAAATATTTCTCCTTCCAATCGAAAACCAGGAGGAGAAAACTCAACAGGAACACTCCCAGAATTTAAACTTCGTGAAAATCCAACATACAGTATAATAGGAAAACGAGAAGGATATATCGGAGTTTCTACAAGAGGATAATGAAAATCACCAGAAACACCTGGTTTAGCAGTAGAACTACTTTCTTGAAGGGCCTTTCCCTTTCTGATAAGTTTCTCTGGGTCATCTTCAGGTGTTGTTAGAGGCAGCTATGGAGTAGACCTCATGTGTTTGCCTCTAGAAGCCACAACTGAAACAATGGAGTCGCCAGTGGATTCACATCAATGGAGTTGCCAGGTGCACATTTTCAATCTCTGATGTACTAAGATTGATGCACCTTTATAACTAGTAATATTTTTCATTCAATCCCAGGAAAATATTCAATGCGTCTGTTGGTGCAACTATTTGCATAATATATTACCAAACATAAATTATCAACTAAGATTCGTAATCTGTAGAGTTGATGCGCTATATGTTCCGATAACAGATAGGTTCATATGTCAGTTTAGTATAGATTAGATAAGAAAACCATTTAGAAACCAACACACTCTTAAAAATAACTATCTTCACACAACTCGAAAGCTAGAAAGCAAAACTCATAAACAAGCAAAATCTCTTGCTCAGGTGATGGACATGTTCATTGAAGGCTCGTGAAAAGAAAATATGAACTTTGATTCTATCCCCTGAAACAACTAAACTAACAAGTGAGATGCTCCATTAAAGCTCATGTATGGTGAAATATGGAGATCCAACCCTTCCTGCATTACCACACTTTGAAACACATTCGAATAGTGAAATCAAACAAAATAACATGAAATCAAAATAACAAATACATGAAATGAAAATCTACACTAACAATTTACAATAAGTTTACCAAGCTGGATCGATGGCCCTTGTCGATGCCAACATGGAAGCTTTAGATCAACAAATGATAACTTTGAAGAGAGACAAAATCACTGAATCCAAACTTGCATTAATCTTCAACAGGTAGGTTTACAAAAGGAGTCTCTTCATGAATCCAATCTACATCATAACAATTCTCCTCAAGAACCTATCTCATAACAATTGCCTTAATCTACATAATAATGAATCCTCCTTTCTTCTCATCTTTCACATAATATTGATTCTCTCCCCCTCATGAAGAGAAGGCACTCTCTTTTATACATGAGATCTGTTGGAGCCGCCTTTGTTTTTCTAGCCCATCACAAATTTCATTTTTTAATGCTCGAAATCGAAAGATGGTTTCCGTATTTTTCATCTGTGGTTTCAAAATCTCTGAAGCTTTATCAACACAAACATTGATGATTATTGTACTCTCGAGGTGAGTCTTATCTTTCATAAAAGAAATTTTCTTTTTGTTCTACCTCGGGATCTCGTAGGTCGGATGCTATAAATCACATAGTTCACACGTCCCGAGTGACGAAATGGCGAAATCATTTTAATTTTTCACTCAGGGCAACAATGTGAGTAAAGTTTTCCTAAACCATGATTAAACGTTATCAGGTTTTTGCACCTCGGCGTTCACCAAATCAAAAAGTTTATTGTCGTAGTCCCGATAGCCGAGAACACGAGGTATTTATTTTAGTAACCCATGTCACGGTTAAAAGTAAAAAGCTAAACCATGGTAAAAGTTCTATCGACAATTCGCCACTTGACATTTTCTTTTTCAAAAGTTACACCGTCTAAACCCCGACACGAGAAATCATGATAAGGATATAAATGTAATTAATCAATCAATTAATCCAAGTTTATCTTCCCCTTTTAATTAAGCCGTATTATCGTGATCTCGCGGTTTCGCAGCTCGACATGCAAACTTCCCGGAAACTTAACTTCGAAGCTCCGAGTCACGATACGACGAATCTAAATAATTACGAAATTAATTAAGCTCCTAATCATAATTACGTTTTTATTAATCAAAATCAATCATCGCATTTTTCGGGGGTTAGAGGTTCAAAAGGTTAAAGCAAACTTCCCGATACAACGAGTGGCGAAAGATTAATTAACGTTGGTAAAACCGGATTAATTAAGCTAAATCAATACATATCCCGTGTTTCGATGCTTGCACGATTTATGAGATAGCCGTATTCTTTCCATACGCCAACTGACATTTTAAACCGCCAAAATTTATGACATTAATGAGGAAATAGGGCAAATCGATGAATAAAGATCAGATTTTTATGGCTAAATTTATTTCTAAACACAATTTGACAGACCTGTTCTGAAAGGTACCGAGTTTTCGAATATATATAAGAGCTGTTATGCATTTTAACAAATTCATTTCTACATTACGCAGAGCACATTATGTCTGAGCAAGATGACTTATGTATGTATACGTATTTCTATCGCAGAAGAGCTAAAACACAATCTCCAACCATGGCTCTGTGAAAAGCATCCAAAGCCAGTGCTGAGGTTTTGGGACAAGGCTCAGACAATGTCGCTGATACTTCGCCTCGAAGTATCGACTCGGTCCCAAATTGGTCGTTCATTTCAGATGTTCTGCAGGCCGAATTGGTGGATTATTTCGACGACTCTAGCGAAAACAAAAAATATGATATAACCACCATGTACAAGATAGTCATCCAGTCCGGAATGCACAAAGTAGCATCCAGACCACGATTGCTTCCATATTATGACATGGTCCGATGGGCATTAGACCATGTCGACATACCGACCAGAACCATCATGAACGAGTAGAAAGTCACCATCGGGACTTTCAGGCTGGAACATCTGCAAGCCATGTATAAGCTTCCCACAACGTCTGACTACACATATGGTGTCGAATTCTTGGATGAGTTCAAGCAGAAGGAATGCGTATAGTATGATAAAACCATGTCTAGTTTAATAAGAGATTGGGTTTCGCACGCCGCGAAGTTTAGGGCTGATAGCCACGACATATATTCAATAGCTTCCTTAGAACCACAGTACAAATATGTAGCCATGATGACATGTAGGTTATATGGGAGAGAGGACACCTCACATTTTTTTCTTCCATGGGTGCCTCTAATGTTTCGGGTCGCCGAAGGCAGTTCTTTCGACTGGGTGAAAATGTTGTCTGATAGCTTGACCAGTGGGGTCACAGAGTATCAGGCACAGAAAGAGCGTGGAAAGGCATCTTCATTTTTCATGTCTGCATACATTATGGATGCCGTGTGTTTTTTAACACCATTTCCCTTAATGAGATGGAGTTGGACCCCAGCAGAAGATGAGCCTATCCATGTTTATCATGCGAAATTGTGGGAAAACAAAGCAGAAAATTTCATGTATGAAATCTTCAACTGGGTGATGGTGCCCCTGCATGTCACTATTTTCGGCCACCCGCCACCTAGGATATCGGACAGTATAGTGACAAATCTGAGCAGCATAGCCGACTGGTATGTAGAAGCTGAATTTTCATATCTCAAAGTTTTTTGGGCTTCAGTTCCCCTGCATGCATTGCCATTGTTCATTCCTGACAAGTTGGCTTGTTGTGAGGTTTCCAGACAAAAAGTAATCGGTGGTATAAGCAAGGAGCTTAAAGGATACTCAAAGAAGGTATGGCCACCTTTTCCTGTTCATTTAAATTCTTATTCTTTATTAGATTTCGGGCATGCCAAAGCTGAGGCAGTAGCCCTGGAAGACCTAAATTTGGTCCTCATTGAATACAAGAAGCACGATCCGCAAAAGGTCGTGAGCAATCATTTGGTCAGTTGTGGGATCAAGATATTTGAGCATGAGAATTCACCCTTGGATGATATTTTCCGAGGCGCAAGGTCCTATGTCGAGATTCTAGCTCAGATACAAACCTTGGCACCTGAAGAAAGAGTCGATGTTCTGAAGTTCCAGGAACATCGACGCAGCTGTCTTCTCGCAGTGTTGCGGGGTGAGAGTCTGAGTACGACCGAGGCAAAACAAAGAGATGTCGAAGGCTCTAAGGAGGCGACTCCCGATCAAGAAAAACACCAGGACGAGGGAGAGAAAAATAAGAGTCTGAAAGCAGAGATAAAGACTCCTGACCCGCCGAAGAAGCAGATTCCGGTTACTACTCCGGGAAAATCAACGAAGCAGATCAGAGAACCTATCACATCAGTTACCCCCTTGCAGTCAACTCAAGGAAATATTGATGTAGGATGGATATTCAATGAAGATTTGAGGCCTATAAGGGTAGAAGAACTCCCTCCAAATGAGTTTTTCTTTGATAAGAAGAGAAAGGAAGTGGTAAAGAGGGAATTCTATCAGGAAGGAGAGTCAACAACCAAGAAATACAAAGTCATAATTGATGGGAAGGACAAGAAGAATGAACAATTCACGACTAAAATAGTAGGGACATTAGGAGCATATGCCTCGGCGAACCAATTCTCAGTCGGGCTTTTGAAAAACCAGCTTAAACGAAAAAATCACCTCATCAAGATCCTTGAAGCGAGACTAGCCACAGCAACAGAAACTGCCAAAGATGAGGTGAGGGTAGGAATAGAGCAGGCCAGGTTGGCCGATAAAAATGAGATAGAGCTACTCAAGACTAAGCTCGGTCAAGTATAGCTGGTGGTCCGAGATGGTCAGATGCAAGCGAGCCAACAAAGGGATTTGATCCAACAGCTGCAGGCTAGGGTGGAAATCGCCGAAAGCAAAGTGATAGATATCGGGATGTTTCAGTCCTAGGCGATGGAGATTTGGGGTAAAGTCTCTGTGGCCCAAAGAAATTTACTCAGCAAGGTAGGGGAGATTCGGGACAATTGCTTGCTGGTTAATCAAGTTTTGGAGAACTTATCTGCCACAGAAAGGGAAGCTGGAGCAGCACGGGTCGCCTTCCAAGAGGCTGTGATAGCCACAAACAATAGGGGTTCGGGAAGTACTCCCAGGTTCACCATTTTGGAGCAAACCAGAGGAAACATTCTATTAAAAGAATGGGAGCACAACATCGCGGAAGGCAAGCTGCAAGCCAAAAGGGTAACAAATTCCTTAGAAGAGGCCTTTAGTTCTATAGATGGCGATCTGCTAGGCATTGATAGTGGAGGTAATGCCGAGGCATTGATGCAAATGAATATGGAAAAAATATTTCTTGACCTAAAGGAAAAAGAGGAAAGAGATTCGGTCGAGATCTCCCAAGTGACTATGGAGGACATAGTCCAAATAGAAAAATGTATGATTAAACCAAGCGTGCAATTATGCGTTATCGACATCATAGATGGACAGATGGAAGACAGGCTGCCGTAGTTAGCCCGAGAATTTTACTTTTTTGAAGCCATCTGTCAAGCAGAACCGTCAAGGCTGATATCTGAGCTGGTTGAAAGATGTGTTACCTGTAGCGAGTACGCGCGAGGAAAAATGTTTAGCACCAAGTGAAGACAAAGAAGAAGAAATGGAGCGATTTCTCTCCTCCCTATCATAAATGAAATTTTGTAATGATTGAGATTCTATCTTATTTGTAAAACTGCATAAATACACCACAGAAAGAAAAGAAAGAGGCTAGACCTTTTTGTGTCGATTGTAACAGAGTTTTACATTTTGAGAGTTAATACAAAGCAAATCTGAAGATTCTCAATTCCATCACGACTGTGTTATGAGTTTGTTTTCTTGTATCTCATATTTCATTTCATTTCATATTCCTAACTGATGAATGCTTCGTTATAATTTAGTACGACCACTACTATAGCGAATGAATTTTGGTTTTTTGTAATTGTTTATTGTTTTTCCTCTGTACCGGCTATTAGCAGGTGTAAGACCAGTCAACACTTTCAGAATTCTACATACATTTTATGCTACATCGGGTTATTTCCTTACAGTTTTCCTCTTCTGTTTATACATGAGATTCTCCCTTGATAGGAGCCTTACACCATAGACAACTACATGTTTTTCTCCCACATCATACCTTTTATTAAGATATAACTCAGTTATGGGAAAACGTAAATTCTCTTTTATACGACCAAATTGAGACAACACTTAATTTCTCTTTGAAGTTCTTCTTATTTTACTGTTCCTCCATGACTGTCCCTGAACCAACATAGCCCAATATCAAACCCGGATTATCAAATCAAATGCACATTTCCTTAAACCTTTTCGACACTATTCTAAAAACAACCACTACCCGGGTTGAACTCGAACGTTCATGGGCAGTGATTGAACAGGATATAGCCATCCATGAATAGTTGGAAGCTAGACAACACCAACATATAAATCGTCCTTAGTTTCCTTTGCCGAAGGTTGACATTTCTCTCTTCTCCACCTTTTACCCACTTTCATATGCTTAGACACTGTACTTCTAAGCCTTAAGTACAGACTCTGGAACAACATCTTTCTGGCGCCATTGTCGGGGACCGAAGTTACGAAATATTTTTCCCTGGGAAAATGACATTTGTTTTTCGTTGAAAGTGTTACCCTTTGATAGTGAAAAAAGAGTACACACCTTTTAAGGCTTTCCAATCTTTCACTTGGTGACTCCACAAATAATAAACTGCCATCCGGTCGAAGGAATACTAGACAAAACCCGAATGGTAAGTAGATTACGCCCATTACCGATCCCGAGAAGATTCTAAAGGTGAGAGGCTCTCTTAAGCCAACCGCTGTAGTCTACAAACTTAAAACCCCACAACTGAAGACTAAGAGTCCTTCTGAACCCTCAACTACACCCAGTCCTCTCTTTGATAATAAAGTTTTGATGTCAAATTGCTCTGAAGTTAGGAGTGAGATTCATCCAACAATTCCCTTAGTACACAAAGGAAAGGGCCCTCTTGAAAGTTCGTCGGCAGTAGATGTACCATCTTTCCTTCAGTTAAATTTCCCAACCTCACCAAATTCTGAAGAGTGTGTTACACATTCATTTTCCACACCCGTCGGTTCTCCTGATTTCGTCTCTTGCAAATCCGAGGAGTCCTCGCATTCCTTATCTTTCCTCGTCGGATTTTCCTCTTCGCAAAGAAAATAAAGATTCACTTTTAATTTTCCAAAATCCCCTTTACAACTTCCCACAAATAACGATGGCAGCCACTGGAGGAGGAGGTGGAGGGTTTATCGAAGGAGGAGGGGGAGGAGCCCCTCTAGGAGGAGATGGAGGCCAAGGGCCTGCCCCCCCTCCCAGAGTGTTTGCGAAAGTTGTAGCTAGATATGATCCCTTAGTATTTCCCATCCCTTTACACGACCTTCCCGAAAATTACATAAAAAATTTACCAAAATTCACCGGGGAAGGGGATCTGACCACGGCCGAACATATTAATTTCTTTGATCAATTCGTTGATATCCTTGGTATAGAGCATGAAGATGTATATTCAAGACTTCTTGTCCAAACCTTAGAAGGCAAGGTCCGAACTTGGTTTCGGAGCCTACCTGCAGCATCTATCTTGTCTTATGACGCTTTGGAAGATGCTTTCCTCAGACAATGGGATGAGAGAAAAGACCATTTGTATTATTTAACTGAATTTGGGTCTTTAAGAAAAAATAATTCAGAAACAATCATGAAATTTATTCAAAGATTCAACAAACTGTATAACAAAAGACCAACTGAGGTTAAACCGTCCCAACCCGCGGCCAAAGTAACTTTCGCCGGAGCTTTTGAACTGAATTTTGCACTCCTTTTGTGAGAAAGAAGGGGAGCCACCCTAAACCGAATGCAGGATGATGTAATAGAAATAGAGTCTAATATGATGGCTTCGGGAAAGCTTAAAGCTAAATTAGAAATGGGAAACCGAGAAATTAAACGCTTTAGAGAACAAGCTGGTCCGTCAGGGTCTAATAGATCCACAGATGACAGGGTAGAAGATATGGCTAGAGTAATTAAAGAACTGTCAAATAAAATATCTAGAATGGAGCTCGAACAGGCCAAAGCTGACTCTTTCCCCAAAAAGGATTTCAAGAGGAACCCCAACCCCCCGAACCAGCAAAGACAAATAAAAAACGAAGATCAAAAAATACAATCTCCCTTAAAGAACGAAATTTTATAGGAGCGAACGATTTTCAAGACTTCAGAGATTTGGATAATGATGTCACGAACTTTGGTGATGACTGCACACAACCATATCTAACTCGAGAAGATTATGAAAAATCTCTAAACACACAACAACCGTCAAATAAGGGTGAAGAAAGTGATCATACTGACCTTTGTGAATCTCAACAAGAAACTGAGATGATAATGGATGAGATCCAACCCAAGTATAACTTAAGATCTAAGAGTAAGCCCACCTCAACTACTCAACCCAAGAAAATCCTCCAAAGAGGTCAAGCTTATGAGCCTACTCCAGAAGAGACCTTATTACCCAACAACAAAGCGAAAGTGTTAAGCACACAAGGGTTCGAAGCGGAAAAGGTTGAGACCCAAGCACAAGGAACCGAAACAACTAATAAAATTACGTCTTCAACCAAGACCATGAGTAATAAAGCGGTCCAGACGAATAAGTCAAAAAGAAAGGATTCAGAAGTCTCAACCAAAGAAACAGACAAGGTGAGTGGAGCTTTCAGTTTTGAGAATGAAATAAATAAAATTAGGATACCAATCCCTTTGGTAGAATTAGCAAAAAAACCCCGTTTATTGGAAGCATATTACCAAAGAGATGGGTGTCTCTAAGCTACAAAGCCAGTCTGATGTTTTTAACCTAGAAGATGACAAACCTAACATCACTTTTGGTCCCCATTTTGAAGGGGCCAAAGACACCATTTCTCCCTTTTATATCACATTGAATGTGTATGATCAATTGCTACATAATTGCATGTTAGACTCCGGAGCCTCCCATAACGTTATGCCTAAGATTATTATGGACAAATTGGGTCTCCAGATCACCAGACCTTATGGAGATATTTACTCCTTTGAATCGAGAAGGGTTAAGTGTATGGGAATGATTAAGGACTTAGTAGTTACCCTGGCACAGGTCCTGGTTAAGAGTATCCTGATGGATGTGGTTATTGCAGATATTCCCCCTAAGTATGGATTACTATTGTCTAGGTCATGGGGAGCCAAGTTGGGGGGTTCCCTTCAATTGGATATGACGTTCGCTACAATTCCTGTGTTTGGCAGCCAATTTACTCGGTTGTACAGAGAAATGAGATTAGCATATACAGTGAGTGATCCTAAAAACCCAAACAATTTCCCTATTTACATTGCAGACCAAGATTTGGGAAATTGTATTTTGTCTTTTGACGATGGTTTAGATGGTTGTCTGGAGGAAAACGATATAGAGAAGGAAAAGTCAAGTTACATAATAGAAGATCTGTGTAGCACCGGTGTCTGGAAAATGTATTTTGACGGTGCCTCATCTTCTGAAGGGGCCGGTGCAGGAGTGATTTTAGTGGCTCCCGAAGGTAAATTTGTTGTTCCTTTTTCCTACCGACTGCAGTGGGATCTAGATTATACTAACAACGTATGTGAGTATGAAGCGCTGGTCTTAGGATTAGAAGCTGCTAAAAAGATAAAAATAAATAACTTAGAGGTATATGGAGATGCAGAGTTAATAGTCAAACAGATAAATCGACAATACCAGGCCAAGCATCCCAGATTAAGATCATACAGGAATTGCGCCTGGGATCTCATGGAATTTTTTTTCTCGTCCGTAAATGTCCATTTCGTCCCACGCGTAGAGAATTTACATGCTGACGCATTGGCTAAAGAAGCTTCAACCTTCTCTTCTCCCACAACTTTCAAATTGAAGTATCACATTGAAATCAGACACAGACCATCTATACCAGACAATATCCAACACTGGCAGGTCTTTGAGGATGACGAACAAATTAAGAAATTTCTTGAAGCAGTGGGTGAATTCTCTGAAACACATGCAAACCAAGAAAATCAAAATGACCCAATATGGATCATGCAAGAAGGGGAAGATCCTAAGGCTTTCCGAGAAAAAATTGCAGATCATCGTATGCTGGTCCTTAAAAACAACCAGATTTCGAAAGGATTGATTCCTTTAGAAAGACTTTTTGATCAGAACGACGTGCCTGTAAAATTCACTTTACAACCCCAACCAGAAGAAGTGGAGGACTGTGATATAGGAACTGAAGAAAAATCCAGGTTGGCAAAAATATCCAAGTTCCTCCCTCCCGAAATGAAAATTAAGTATAAAGACCTACTCAGACAGTATAAGGATGTTTTCAACTGGTCTTATGATGAGTTAAGAACATATGACACTTCCGTAATTGATTAAAAGATACCTTTGAAGCCTAGGGTCAAACCGTTTAGGAAAAATCTTAGGCAGATCAACCCCATTTTGTTACCTGTGATCGAAAAAGAAGTTAAGAAACTTTTAGACGCAAAAATAATCGTACCTCTGAGATACTCAGACTAGGTAGAAAACCTGGTCCCGGTCAGGAAAAAGAGTGGGGAAATTAGACTGTGTGTGGATTTCCGAAACTTAAATAAGTCATCTCTCAAGGACAACTATTCACTGCCCAAGATGGACCATGTGTTAGAAAAGGTAGTTGGAGCAAACCGAATGTCTATGATCTACGGGTTCTCTAGTTATAATCAAATCGCCATGAATGAGCAAGATAGAGAAAAAACTGCTTTCACCACACCATGGGGTATGTTCATGTATGAAAAAATGCCTTTTGGTTTGATGAATGCAGGGGCCACTTTCCAGCACACTATGGACATCACTTTCATAGGAGAAAGGGATAAGTTCGTAGTCATTTACCTTGACGATTTGACGGTTTTCTCTAAAACTGACGAAGAACACTTGATGCATCTCAAACAGAATTTCGAAAAAATGTCACAGGTTTGGTCTATCCTTAAACCCAAAGAAATCTCATTTTGCCATGCGATAAGGTAAGATTTTGGGTCATATCGTATCTAGGGATGGAATCAGGATTGATCCTAAGAGAATTGAAGCAATAGATACTATAAATATTCCCAGAAATGTAAAAGAGATTCAATCTTTCTTAGGAAGAATAATTTTTTTACGAAGGTTTATCTCAAATTTCGCTGAGATTGTAAAACTGATCACAGGTATGTTGAAGAAGGACATCAAAGCAAAATGCATAACCGAGGCCAAAGCATCATTCACACATATTAAGAAAGTCATAAGCGAGGCACCTGTGTTAGCGAGCCCCGACTATCTAAAATATTTTCTTATCTTCTTATTCGCCTCCAAACACACTATCGCCGCGGTGCTCCTACAAAAGAACGAAGAAGGATTCGAACAACCGATCGCGTTTTTCAGCAAGAGCCTTAGAGATGTAGAACTGAAGTATGATATAATAGAAAAATAGGCGTACGCCATGGTAAAATCATTAAAGGCATTCAGAACGTATGTACTACACTCGAAGATAATTGCGTACGTGCCTACCAGTTCTATGAAAGATATATTGGTACAGCCAGACAACGATGGAAAAAGAGGGCGATGGCTCGCCAAAATCCAAGAATTTGATTTGGAAGTCAAACTGACCAAATTGATAAAAGGACAAGGCCTGGACAAACTCTTATCTTAGTTGAATTTCAGAGCCCTAGATATCAATTGCTTGCAGGAAGGAGACGAAGACACGAACCTAAACGAGTTGAATGAGAAAACAAGTCCAAATAAGATCGAAGAGAAGTTCATATCATCAGGCTGGTACAGAGACATAGTATCATACCTGCTAACTATAAAATTCCCAAATGAGCTATCACCATCAATATCCAGGACTCTAAAACTTCATGAGGTTAAATATTGTATCGCCGAAAGTCAGCTATATTGGAAAGATCCACTCGGTTTCTTGTTAGTCTGTTTAGTTGGATCGAAAACTCAGTGGGTTATAGATGAATTCCATGAGGGAGTTTGTGGGGGGAATCACGCATGGAGAGCTACAACTTACAATATTCTGAGGGCTGGATACTACTAGCCAAAACTCTTTTCGGACGTCAATGCCAAAGTCTGAGCCTGCAACCCTTGTCAACTATTCGCAGGTAAACAGAAGCTCCCGACATTGCCTCTAGTTCCAGTCAAGGCTGAAGCCCCATTTCAGCAATGGGGTCTAGACTTCATAGGTGAGATTAATCCCCATTCCAGTGCTCAACACAAGTGGATCTTAACAACAATAGATTATTTTACTAAGTGGGTGGAAGCTATTCCAACCAAAAGGACAATAGACTCGGTGGTAATCATTTTCTTAGAAGACAATATTTTGTCAAGATTAGGTTGCCCCCGAAAGATAGTTATAGACAATGCCCAAGCCTTTAAATCTATGGCTATGATCAGCTTCTGTCAAAAGTATAACATCATTCTTGGCCATTCCACAACATATTACCCCCAGGGAAACGGATTGGCCGAGTCATCTAACAAGAGCCTGGTAAATATAATAAAGAAGGTATTGGATGAAAACAAAAGGTCTTGGCATGTGCACTTAAAGTACGCATTGTGGGCGAACCACATAAGCACAAAAATTTCTATCGACATTTCACCTTTTCACATGGTCTATGGGACAGATGTTGTCCTACCTATAAACCTAGTGCTACCAGTAATGAAGTTATGGAAAGATCAAAATGAAAAACCCAATCATGTCACTAGAAGGATAAATCAACTGATCGAGGTTCAACAACATAGAGTCGAAGTAGATGAAAAGATGCAGAAGTACCAAGATGACATGAAGGCATTATTTGAACGCAAAGAAAAGGACAAAGATTTCCTCCCAGGTGATTTAGTGTTGAGGTGGGATGCAAGAAAGGAAGAAGCAACAAAACATGGTAAATTTGACCACCTCTGGTATGGGCCATTCAGGGTCTCGGCTTTGGAAGGAAAAAATTCTTTCCTACTAGAAAATATAGATGGAGAAGTCCTCAATGCCCCTGTCAATGGGCGGTATCTGAAGCATTATATGACGTAACAATCGCCAGATTAAAAAAAAAATAATAATAAAAAATAAAATTGTGTACATATATATATTTCATTTAAACATTGCGCTCGATTTTCTTTTTCCATTCACAAACTTTCGATACATTTCGGATGGCCCCGATAATCTTCATATTTGCCTTTTACAGGTTTCCAGCTGCATGCAAAACAAGCAGGAGAAGTAAACTGAAAGTCAGTGTCAGAAATGAATTGACTTAAACAGGTGATACCTAAGAAATTTCATATTGTGCAAAGAAATTGAAATGAATAGGTAAAGATGAGATTTCCCAAAAGACATGTTCTAAAGGACTATTAAAGAAAACCAATGTCACCTCACTCAAACAACAACATCAGCTGAACTGATAAATAACAGAATTGTTTCTTGGTTTAATAGTCTATGAAAAATTAAGACAAATTAAATGATTCACCTAATTTAAAAGTAGTGAGTCAAAATAAAGTATCCCCAAAAATATCTACAAGAGTCGGTTTTGAATTTTTGACCTTTGTATTTTCAGTCAGAAAGTCACTACTTGGCATCCTTTCTATCTTCGAGTTTGCCATTCAAAAATTCACCATCTTTCTGTTTCTCATAAGAAGGGATAAGAGTTTTCATTTCAACCTTGTGAGATTCAAAGCAGATTGTGGAAAGAAAGCGGGTCTTCACAACTACTAGATCCCCTGCTAAGTGAAGGAACGTTTAAAGTAATCCTAACTTTCCTAGGTTTTTCAACGACATTGGAGGATTGAAGCTTTCTCAAATAGAATGCCCTAAGAAATTTAGTTTCCCTTTTTTCCCTAAGAATGAAGGTGTTGAGAAGGTCAAGGGAAGGTTGGTACCGAGTAATCAAAGTAAGTTGACAGACCTATGATGCAAAATATTACACAGATATCAGCCCTGATACAAACTGATTGCCCCCATCTTTGCGCTCTAAAAAGAAAATTATAAGACAGGTGGTGAAAGGAAATTCAGAAATGATTGCCCCCACCTAGTCCAAGAGACGATGAAAGGAAATTCAGAAATGATTGCCCTCGTCTCAACATTTAAATGCATAAATATATTTCGAAGTGGTGAAAGGAAATTCAGTAAGAGGGGCCAGATAACTTCACCGAGGTACTGAACAGGCTCGCTGGCAGTGAAGTAATATCTGAGATATCTGTAAGGCTTTTATACACGAATATCACTCTACTATGGTAACCAATGCTTTTTAAAACCTGATCCACATCCCAAATTCAGACGGGACTTCCCAATTAAAAACATATAATCTTATTCTTTTGATGCAAGCCGATAGCCGCAAGATCTGTTGGGTCTCCTAGGACTGTTTTGATTGTCTTAAAGTAGACCTCAATTTAGTAGTGGGAAAGGGAAAGTTGTGAAAGGGACTACAACTAAGTTTAAAAAGAGTATCTGATTTTGAAAAAGCTTTTCAAGGTAAAGAACGAAGTCTCTTTCCCCCTTCGATACCTTGTTCTCAGGAACCTTTTCGCCTGATTGAAGCTATTGACTCCATTTACCCAATATTGACACGTGGTCTACTGTTCTTCCCACCTTACAAGAAAGCGGGATCCCTAGTTGGAGCCTATGTTGGAGCCGCCTTTGTTTTTCTAGCCCGTCACAAATTTCATTTTTTAATGCTCGAAATCGAAAGATGGTTTTTGTATTTTCCGTCTGTGGTTTCAAAATCTATGAAGCTTTATCAACGCAAATAGCGATGATTATTGTACTCTTGAGGTGAGTCTTATCTTTCGTAAAAATGTTTCCTCTTTTTGTTCTACATCGGGATCTTGTAGGTCAGATGCTATAAATCACGTAGTTCACACGTCCCGAGCGACGGAATGGCAAAATCATTTTAATTTTTCACTCAGGGCAGCAACGTGAGTAAAGTTTTCCGAAACCATGATTAAACATCATCGGGTTTTCGCACCTCGTGTTCACCAAATCCAAAATTTTATTGTCGTAGTCCCGATAGCCGAGAACACGAGGTCTTTATTTTAGTAACCTGTGTCACGGTTAAAAGTAAAAAGCTAAACCATGGTAAAAGTCCTGTCGGCAATTCGCCACTCGACGTTTTCTTTTTCAAAAGTTACACCGTCTAAACCCCGACTCGCGAAATCACGATAAGGATATAAACGTAATTAATCAATCACTTCATCCGAGTTTATCTTCCCCTTTTAATTAAGCCGTATTATCGTGATCTCGCGATTTCACAACTCGACATGCAAACTTTAGGGAAACTTACCTTCAAAGCTTCGAGTTGCTATACGACGAATCTAAATAATTACAAAATTAATTAATCTCCTAATCATAATTACATTTTTATTAATCAAAATCAATCATCGCATTTTCGGGGGTTAGAGGTTCAAAAGGTTAAAGCAAACTTCCCAATACAATGAGTGGCGAAAGATTAATTAACGTTGGTAAAATCGGATTAATTAAGCTAAATCAATACATATCCCGTGTTTCGATGCTTGCATGATTTACGAGGTAGCCTTATTCTTTCCATACGCCAACTGACATTTTAAACCACCAAAATTTATGACATTAATGAGGAAATAGGGCAAATCAATGAATAAAGATCGGATTTTTGTGGCTAAATTTATTTCTAAACACGATTTGACAGACCTGTTCTGAAAGGTACAGAGTTTTCGAATATATATAAGAGCTGTTATGCATTTTAACAAATTCATTTCTACATTACGCAAAGCACATTATCTCTGAGTAAGATGACTTTTGTATGTATACGTATTTCTATCCCAGAAGAGCTAAAACACAATTTCCAGCCATGGCTCCGTGAAAAGCATCCAAAGCCAGTGTTGAGGTTTCAGGACAAGGCTCAGACAATGTCGCTGATACTTCACCTTGAAGTATCGACTCGGTCCTGAATTGGTCATTTGTTTCAGATGTTCTACAGGCCGAATTGGTGGATTATTCCGATGACTCCAGTGACAACGAAAAAGATGATATAACCACCAAGTACAAGATAGTCATCCAGTCCAGAATGCACAAAGTAGCAGCCAGACCATGATTGCTTCCATATTATGACATAGTCCGATGGGCATTAGACCATGTGGACATACCGATCAAAACAATCATGAACGAGCAGAAAGTCACCATTGGGACTTTCAGGCCAGAACATCTGCAAGCCATGTATAATCTGCCCACAATGTCCAACTACACATATGGGGCCGAATTCTTGGATGAGTTCAAGCAGAAGGAATGTGTACAGTATGATAAAACCATGTCCAGTTTAATAAGAGATTGCGTTTTGCATGCCGCGAAGTTCAGGGCTGATAGCCACGACATATATTCAATAGCTTCCTTAGAACCACAGTACAAATATGTAGCCATGATGACATGTAGGTTATATGGGAGAGAGGACACCTCACATTTTTTTCTTCCGTGGGTGCCTCTAATGTTTCGGGTCATCGAAGGAAGTTCCTTCGACTGGGTGAAAATGTTGTCCAATAGCTTGACCAGTTGGGTCACAGAGTATCGGGCGCAGAAAGAGAGCGGAAAGGCGTCTTCATTTTTCATGTCTGCATACATTATGGATGCCGTGTGTTTTTTAACACCATTTCCCTTGATGAGCTGGAGTTGGACCCCAGCAGAAGACGAGCCTATCCACATTTATCATGTGAAATTGTGGGAAAACAAAGCGGCAAATTTCATGTATGAAATCTTCAACTGGGTGATGGTGCCTCTGCATGTCACTATTTTTGGCCACCCGCCACCTAGGATATTGGATAGTATAGTGACAAATCTGAGCAGCATAGCCCACTGGTATGTAGAAGTTGAATTTTCATATCTCAGAGTTTTCGGGGCTTCGGTTCCCCCGCATGCATTTCCATTGTTCATTCCGGACAAGTTGGCTTGTCGTGAGGTTACCAGACAAATAGTAATCGGTGGTATAAGCAAGGAGCTTAAAGGATACTCAAAGAAGGTATGACCACCTTTTCCTGTTCATTTAAATTCTTATTCTTTATTAGATTTCGGGCATGCCAAAGATGAGGCAGCAGCCCTGTAAGACCTAAATTTGGTCCTCATTGAATACAAGAAGCACGATCTGCAAAGGGTCGTGAGAAATCATTTGGCTAGTTACGGGCTCAAGAGATTTGAGCATGAGAATTCACCCTCGGATGACATTTTCTGAGGTGCAAGGTCCTATGCCGAGATTCTAGCTCGGATACAAACCTTGGCACCCAAAGAAAGAGACGATGTTCTGAAGTTCCAAGAACATCAACGCAGTTGTCTTCCCGTAGTGTTGCGGGGTGAGAGTTTGAGTACGGTGGAGGCGAAACAAAGAGATGTCGAAGGCTCTAAGGAGGAAACTCCCGATCAAGAAAAACACCAGGATGAGGGAGAGAAAACTAAGAGTCTGAAAGCAGAGATAAAGAATCCCGACCCACCAAAGAAGTAGAGTCTGGTTATTACTCTGGGAAAATCAGCGAAGTAGATCGGAGAACCTATCACATCAGTTACCCCTTTGCAGTTGACTCAGGGAAATATTGATGCAGGATGGATCTTCAATGAAGATTTGAGGCCTATAAGGGTAGAATAACTCCCTCCGAATGAGTTTTTCTTCGATAAGAAGAGAAAGGCAGTGGTAAAGAGGGAATTCTATAAGGAAGGAGAGTCAACAGCCAAGAAATACAAAGTCATAACTGATGGGAAGGACAAGAAGAATGAACAATTCATGACTGAAATAGCATGGACATTAGGAGCATATGCCTCGGTGAACCAATTCTTAGTCGAGATTTTGAAGAAAAATATTAAACGAAAAAATCGCCTCATCAAGACCCTTGAAGCCAGACTAGCCACAACAATAGAAACTTCCAAAGACCAGGCGAGCATAGGAATAGAGCAGGCCAGGTTGGCCGATAAAAATGAGATAGAGCTACTCAAGACTAAGCTCGAGCAAGAACAACTAGTGGTCTAATATGGTCAGATGAAAGCGAGCCAACAAAGTGATCGATATCGGGATGTTTCAGTCCCAGGCGATGGAGATTTAGGGCAGAGTCTTTGCGGCCCAATGAAATTTACTCGACAAGGTAGGGGAGATTCGGGACAATTGCTTGCTGGTTGATCAAGTTTTGGAGAACTTATCTTCCAGAGAAAGGGAAGCTGGAGAAACACAGGTCACCTTCCAAGAGGCTATAATAGCCACAAACAACAGGGGTTCAGGAAGTACTCCCAGGTTCACCATTTTAGAGCAAACCAGAGGAAACATTCTATTAAAAGAATGGGAGCACAACATCGCGGAAGGCAAGCTGCAAGCCAAAAGGGTAACAAATTCCTTAGAAGAGGCCTTTAGTTCTATATATGGTGATCTGCTAGGCATTGATAGCGGAGGTAATGCCGAGGCATTGATGCAAATGAATATGGAAAAAATCTCGCTTGAGCTAAAGGAAAAGGAGGAAAGAGATTCGGTCGAGATCTCCCAAGTGACTATGGTGGACATAGTCCAAATAGACAAATGTATGATTAAACCAAGCACGCAATTATGCGCTATCGACATCATAGACGGACAGATGGAAGACAGGCTATCGCAGTTAGCCCGAGAATGTTACTTTTTTGAAGCCAACTGTCAAGCAGAACCGTCGAGGCTAATATCTGAGCTAGTTGAAAGATGTGTCACCTGAACCGAGCACGCGTGAGGACAAATGTCTGGCACCAAGTGAAGACAGAGAAGAAGAAATGGACCGATTTCTCTCCTCCCTATCATAACCAAAATTTTGTAACGATTGAGATTGTATCTTATTTGTAAAACTGCATAAATACACTACAGAAAGAAAAGAAAGAGGTTGGACCTTTCTGTGTCGATTGTAATAGAGTTTTACATTTTGAGAGTTAATACAAAGCAAATATGGAGATTCTCAATTCCGTCACGACTGTGTTATGATTTTGTTTTCTTGTATCTCATATTTCATTTCATTTCATATTCCTAACTGATGAATGCTTCGTTATAATTTAGTACGATCACTACTATAGCGAATGAATTTTGGTTTTCTGTAATTGTTTACTGTTTTTCCTCTGTACCAACTATCAGCAAGTGTAATACCAGTCAACACTTTCAGAATTCTACATACATTTTATGCTACATCAGGTTATTTCCTTACAGTTTTCCTTTTCTGTTTATACGTGAGATTCTCCCTTGATAGGAGCCTTACACCATAGACAGCTAAATGTTTTTCTCCCACCTCATACCTTTTATTAAGATATAACTCAATTACAGGAAAGAGCCTTTGATTTGCACCCCGTTTTATTTCCGAAAATGTAAATTCTCTTTTATAGGACCAAATTGAGACAACACTTAATTTCTCTCTGAAGTTCTTCTTATTTTACTATTCCTCCATGACTCTCCCTGAACCAACACAGCCCAATATCGAACCCGGATTATCAAATCAAACGCACATTGCCTTAAACCTTTTCGACACTATTCTAAAAACAGCCACTACCCGGGTTGAACTCGAATGTTCATGGGCAGCGATCGAACAGGATATAGCCATCGAGGAATAGCTAGAACCTAGACAACACCAATGTAGAAATCTTCCTTAGTTTCCTTTGCCGACGGTTGACGTTTCTCTCTTCTCCACATTTTACCCACTTTCAGATGCCTAGACACTATACTTCTAAGACTTAAGTACAGACTCTGGAACAACAAGATCTTTGAAAAGGAGATAAACATCTCATAATTATAGATCCACTTTTCTCTCAACCCATTTCCCTTTATTACAAAATACAATCCCTTCAAATCCTCACAGATATCTCTCATATATCTCGGATAAGATATGAGAACTAAATCTCCATGATCTTCTCCTTAAATTAGGATGTAATTATCTCCTCACATCTTTGAAATGGTGGAGGAAGTATTCGAGAAGTCTTTTGAATTAATCCTTCACATATCCCTACACATGATAAAGCTCACACATTTTTGAGATATATATGAAAACATGTCAATTTTCTAATATTTAATCACAAATTCCCTTTTAATACTAAAATAAATGATTTGGAAAATAATAAGGTTAATCCCATATTTAATTATGAAAATGATATCATGAAAGGTTAATGGGGCGATGAAATGTGAAGAATGATGAAGGGAAAGGTGGATGGAAATACGACATTTCTGAGTCCCAACATACCCCCCAACTAAACTTGTTGCATGTCCTCATGCAACCATGCATGGGTCTAAGAAATTTTGGCATCTGAACTTTGGCTTTGAGTAATGATAATGAATATTTCCAGGATGGGATTTACATGAGTAACAACTGACATTTTCTTATGGTTGGTTCTTGTGTGACAACCATGAATATAGAGAATGTTGGTTCTTGTGTAAACAATAGTCATTTCGTTATTTGTTCTCTTGCTGTTATGATAATAAAATGTTGGTTCTTGTGTAAACAACATTCATTTCTGACGCAGACCCCCTGCCCTCATGCCGAGATCCGCTCAGGATCTTCACTACAACCACGCCGAGGGTTAAACAACCCCTTCGTTCAAGCCACAAAGGACTTCGGGTTTCGGGGCTTTGCGACCCCTGATGTCGATATCCTTGACTCTTCCACTTGCCGAAACCCAAAATACCAAAACACCGAATTGTTCAGCAAAAGATTGGCTTCTATCAGAACTTTTCACCTTTTCGGAGTTTTGGACTTCGTGATTTCGCAAGTCCTGATGTAAGGCTTCTGGCTCTCTAACCTCCACAAATCCCGAACTCTGAAACAATATCTCCAATGGGATCAACGGCTACAAGCCTCCCTTCGATCCGACGACCCATGTGATTTCATAATTTCGGGTACTGGGAGTCTAAGACTCTCGATCCTAGAACATTGTCCTCTCGAGTTTCCGAACCCTGAAACACCGAATTGCCGAAATGACTCTTCACACTATTTCACGTTTCACAATTTTGGGGGTTCTCATGTGAAGTGCCCCGAATTATTGTCAATGGGAAATCCTAAATCCTGATTCCTGAAATGCCGAAATACCACTTCACAATATCCCGGATCTCGCAACTTCAAAATTCTAAATGCAAAGGACCAAGCTCCTTGTCCTCAGGACTTCCGGTATTCCAAATCCTAAAATGCTGAAATGATTTTCTTTTCCCCAGGATTTCGCGAACCGGGAGTTCGAAACTCTCGATTCCAAATCACTGTCTCCTCGAGATCTCGGATCCCGAAATGCCAAATTGTCGAAACGCTCCTCCAAAGGTATTTCACGTTTCACGATTTCAGAGCTTTTGATGTGGAGCACTCTACTCCTTGTCAACAGGAATGCCGAAATGTCGATTCTCAAAATTCTGAAATCTGTCCTAGGCTATTCTTTTCACGATTCGGGGGTTAGAGTGACCAAGGGTTTTGGATTACACTCTTGACTCACAAATCCCGAATTCCCAAAATAATCTAATGCTCCAGTAGATCGCAATCAGCGGGCCACATTGACCCTTGTTACTAGAGTGATGGATTTGTCCCTCTTTATCCACCTTGTAACTTCTCTAGATCTTACGGTTCTCGTGATTTCGGGAGTTCTCCTCAGAGAATTCTGATCGCTTGATTTCTTCCTTGACAGCTCTTTCGAAATGAACCAGTGTTCTTATACTGGAACTTGAATCCGGAAAAATGACTTCGACTTCCCCCTTTGAGCACTTCAAAGGAATTAACCCTTCTGAGCTTTCTTTGGTAAATTCAAATCACAAAAGAACTCCTACGCGCACTCCTTGCGGCAATCTGTCAAATACTCCTGGGTCTTTGGTCTCTTCGACTCCGTGTTGCCTCGGCAATAGTAGTCCTTCAATCCTTCCCCTAGCTAATAAGTCCTAAGACTTCCAACAACCTGCACACTTCTTGCACGACTTATGTGCTTCACTTGCACTTCTACTGAAATGAGAACAACGGTATCCCTCCCGAGCTTTCAGAGATAAACTCCGAACCTGGTCAACGCACACCTTGCAGACACTTTCACTGCACTCCTTGCAGGAACTTCTCACTCAGGAAGAGAAACAATTGAAACTCATTCTCCTTCTCTCAGATTTCAAACATCCAACATGAAACCATACATACACATAGTATTAAAGCAAATGCATAACAGATAGCATAAAACAACTGTAAGCAGACCATTCAACATGTACAAATAGAAAACATCATAACACCATGAATCTGAATTAAAGCTTCTTATATTAATTCAAAGATCATGTACATGAGTTCTTCTATACAACTCTTTGCTACAACTCTCTCTTCTCTTGGTCTATGCTAATGTTACCATTGATCTAATTCTGATTGATACAATGATACAAAGATGAGGGTGTCTATAGTCGTTTTCCCTCCTGTTCCTAAAACTGTCAAATCTGGAATTTTAAATCTACCTACTTTCATTAACTGGGCATAAATTCCTCTACATTCTACAGATGAGAGCAAATCTCTCATGATCTGTTTACAATACGCAAGTACGCTTTCTTTTAACCATTACATTAATTCTTCAAAAACATTTCCAAAACGTGTAAAATGTATGTTGCACTTTCCAACTGTCTTCTGCCTTCATGCCCACTTGGTTTCCTACTTGCGATGCTCCTGCATCAATTTTGTTATTTGTTCTCTTGTTGTTATGATAATAGTTTACCCATTTTCTTGCTGGAATAAGAATACATCACTGAGTATAAGAAATCCCTTTTTACATATTTGTGAATCATGCCAATATGTAAATCAATTCTTATGAAACAAAGTGCAACAGAGTATCGTTGGAAGAAAAAAATGTTGGTAAATGGTAAATGAGATGAAAAATGGAATGGTGGTGGAAAAATGGAGTGATGATAGAGAATATAGT